>PVHX01012612.1:0-58379 GCA_004024805.1 Geosciurus inauris
TTCTTTCTTTAGTGTCTTGTAATTTTCATTGTAGAGGTCTTTCACCACTCTTGTTAGATTGATTCCCAAGTATTTTATTTTTTTGGAGGGTATTGCGAATGGAGTAGTTTTTCTAATTTCTATTTCAGAGGACTCATTGCTGATGTATAGGAATACATTTGATTTATGGATATTTATTTTATATCCTGCAACTTTGCTGAATTCATTTATCAGATCTAGAAGTTTTCTGGTGGAACTTTTTGGATCCTCTAAGTATAGAATCATGTCTTCTGCAAATAATGATAGTTTGAGTTCTTCTTTTCCTATTCGTATCCCTTTAATTTCCTTCATCTGTCTGATTGCTCTGGCTAGAGTTTCAAGGACTATATTGAATAAGAGTGGTGAGAGAGGGCATCCCCGTGTTGTTCCAGTTTTTAAGGGAAATGCTTCCAATTTTTCTCCATTTAAGATGATGTTGGCCTTAGGCTTAGCATATATTGCTTTAACAATGTTGAAGTATGTTCGAACTATCCCTAGTTTCTCTAGTGTTTTGAACATGAAAGGGTGCTATATTTTGTCAAATGCTTTCTCCGTGTCAATTGATAGAATCATGTGATTCTTATCTTTAAGTCTATTGATGTGATGAAGTACGTGTATTGATTTCCATATGTTGACCAACCTTGCATCCCTGGAATGAACCCCACTTGATCATGGTGCACTATTTTTTTAATATGCTTTTGTATGCGATTTGCCAAAATTTTATTGAGAATTTTTGCATTTGTGTTCATCAAGGATATTGGTCTGTTCCTTTTTTGACATGTTTCTGTCTGGTTTTGGAATCAAGGTGATACTAGCCTCATAGAATGAGTTTGGAAGGGTTCCTTCCCTTTCTATTTTGTGGAATAATTTGAGGAGTATTGGAGTTAGTTCTTCTTTGTAGGTCTTGTAGCACTCGGCTGAGAATCCATCTGGTCCGGGGCTTTTCTTGGTTGGAAGGCTCTTGATGGCCTCTTCTATTTCTTTGCATGTAATTGATCTGTTTATGTCATGAATGTCCTCCTGGTTCAGTTTGGGTAGGTCATATGTCTCTAGGAATTTGTTGGTGTCCTCAGGGTTTTCTATTTTACTGGAATATAAGTTTTCAAAATAGTTTCTGATTATCATCTGAATTTCAGCAGGGTCTGTCGTGCTATTTCCTTTTTCATCATAAATTTTGGTAATTTGGGTTTTCTCTCTCCTTCTTTTTGTTAGAGTGGCTAAGGGTTTGTCAATTTTGTTTATTTTTTTGAAGAATCAGCTTTTTGTTTTATCAATTTTTTGGATTGTTTCTTGTGTTTCAATTTCATTGATTTCAGCTCTGATTCTAATTATTTCCTGTATTCTACTTCTTTTGGTGTTACTTTGTTCTTCTTTTTCTAGGGCTTTGATTTGTAGTGTCAAGTCATTGATTTGTTGACTTTTACATCTTTGAATATGTGAGCTTAGTGCAATGAACTTTCCTCTTAGCACTGCCTTCATAGTGTCCCAGAGATTTTGGTATGTTGTATCAGAGTTCTCATTTACCTCCAAGAATTTTTTTTATCTCTTCCCTGATGTCTTCTGTTACCCATGCATTGTTCAATAGCAAATTATTGATTCTCCAGGTGTTGTAGTGGCATCTTTTTTAAAAACTGTCATTAATTTCAAGTTTCAGTCCATTTTGGTCAGATAGAATGCACGGTAGTATCTCTATTTTTTTGTATTTACTAAGACTTGCTTTGTGGCATAGCATATGATCTATTTTGGAGAAGGAACCATGTGCTGCTGAGAAAAATGTGTATTTGCTTGTTGAAGGATGGAATATTCTATAAATATCTGTTAAGTCTAGACCATTGATTGTTCTGTTAAATCTTGTAGGTTCTTTGTTTAGTTTTTGTTTGGAAGATCTGTCCAGTGGTGAGAGAATTGTGTTAAAGTCTCCCAATACTATTGTGTTGGGATCTATTTGGTTCTTGAATTTGAGAAGGGTTTCTTTGACGAACATGGCTGCCCCATTGTTTGGGGCATAGATATTTAAGATTGTTATGTCTTGTTGATGTATGATTCCCTTGAGTAGTATGAAATGATCTTCTTTATCCCTTTTCACTAACTTTGGTTTGAAGTCTACTTTATCTGAAATGAGGATGGAAACCCCTGCTTGTTTATGCAGTCCATGTGAGTGATAAATTCTTTCCCATCCTTTCACCTTCAATCTGTGAGTATCTCTTTCTATGAGATGAGTCTCTTGGAGGCAGCATATTGTTGGGTCTTTTTTTAAAATCCAATCTGCCAGTCTGTGTCTTTTAATTGCTGAGTTTAGGCCATTGACATTCAATGTTATTATGGAGATATGGTTTGTTTTTCCAGACATTTTGGTTTATTCTTAGGTTTTTAACTTGACTGCTTTTCTCCTTTGATTGGCCTTTAATGTAGCTCCTCCCTCTGCAAGTTTTCATTGTTGTTTTTGATTTCCTCCTTGTGGAATATTTTACCAAGAATGTTCTGTAGTGCCGGCTTTCTTGCTATGAATTCTTTTAATTTTTGTTTATCTTGGAAGGTTTTTATTTCATCATCAAACTTAAAACTTAATTTTGCTGGATATAAGATTCTTGATTTTGCTGTCTTTTAGTGCTTGGTATATGCTTTGCCATGATCTTCTTGCTCTCAGGGTCTGGGTTGAGAAGTCTGCAATGATTCTAATTGGCTTCCCCCTATATATAATCTGGTTCCTTTCTCTTGTGGATTTTAAGATTCTCTCCTTGTCTGAATGTTAGGCATTTTCATTATGATGTGCCTTGGCGTAGGTCTGTTGTGATTTTGAACATTTGGTGTCCTGTAAGCCTCTTGAATTTGATTATCCAATTCATTCTTCATATTTGGAAAGTTTTCTGATATTATTTCATTGAATAGATTGCTCATTCCTTTCGTTTGGAGTTCTGTGCCTTCTTCTATCCCAATAATTCTTAAGTTTGGTCTTTTAATGTTATCCCAAAGTTCTTGAATGTTCTGTTCATGGCTTCTTACCATCTTCACTGTGTGGTCAACTCTATTCTCAAGGTTAAATATTTTGTCTTTAGTATCTGAGGTTCTGTCTTCCAAGTGGTCTAATCTGTTGGTGATGCTTTCCATCGAGTTTTTAATTTGGTTCATTGTTTCCTTCATTTCAAGGATTTCTGTTTGGTTCCTTTTCAGATTCTCTATCTCCTTACTGAAGTGATCTTTTACTTCCTGTATTTGCCTATGTATCTCTTTATCAAAGTGATCTTTTACTTCCTGTATTTGCCTATGTATCTCTTTATCGAAATGGTCTTTTGCTGACTGGGCTTGTTCTCTTATATCATTCTTTAATTCACAGAGCATTTTAATTATGTACATCCTGAATTCCTGTTCTGTCATGTCTTCTGCCATACTGACCATGGATTCCAATAGTGTGTTATCTTGGTTTGTTTGAGTCACTTTCTTCCCTTGTTTTTCCATGTTGATTGTGTGTCTTTCCTTCTAGCACTTCTGATCCAAGTTGTTACAGTTTTTACTCCTATACGGGTATAGTTTCCCTGCAGGGTTTCAGTACCTCTCTTTTAAGGGGGAGACCAATATTAATTGATCTCAATACAAGCAATATATAGTTTCAAACCAAGTAGTTCCTAATATCTCCCAAATACATTTACAGTTTAGTCATGATATATATCAATTATGGGTTCCTTTACAAGCTATTATGTAAATAATAAGTTTGCACAAGGGTCTATAGTTTCTGTTGGTGGGCTAAGGAAGCTTGAGGGTGGGGTGTAGGATAGAATGTTGGGGTAGTAGGAAGTGAAGATATGGTTATTAGATCTTAGAAAGCATGAAAAAGGAATCCAAGAGAAGTTGGCTATTACTAGAAAGAGCGACCGAGAGTTGAGGAAGACCAGTAAGGAAGAAGAAAAGAGAGTACAGCAAGGAGGGATGCTAGCAAGAAAAATAAAACATATGGAAGTGGAGGTTACAAAACTATATACTACCACTCTAGTATACAGTTTATAAATCCCAATCTATCATGTCCCACTGTATAACAAATACTTGGTTTCACAACTCTTGGGAATTAGAGGGTAGGAAAAGAGTGAGAGATAAAAGAGGGAAGGAAAAAGAAAGAAAGGAAAGAAGAAAAGAGAAGTGAAATAAAACAAAAGGATTAAACAATAGAAATATTAGGAGAAAAAGATAAAGGATAAAATAAAAAATAAGAATAAAAAAAAAGTCTCAATGTAAATAAACAGGTATGGTTCCTTTCACCTCCAGTAGGTGGCGTTGTCCATTGCTTGCTGAACTTTCCCACTGGTGTCCAGGGTGTGGGTTTCACAGCAGGGTGTAACTCTGGGCCGGCCGCTGGTGGAATCGCCGCTGATTCACGTTGTTCTGTGTAGAGTTCAGTTTGTTTCCAGGAGCTGTCCCATGCCCCCTCGTGTAGAAGCAGGCCCTGCCCGGGCTGAACCCTGGGCTGGGGCTCCGAGCCGTCGACAGCAGAGCTGCCGGCAGAGGAGCTCCGCTGCCTTTTGCTGCTGAAGTCATGCTGCTTGTGGCAATCACTGTTGCCTGGTGGCCCTGTGTACACGCGCAAGTGAAATTCCTGCCGAGGTAGTTGTAGGATGATGTCCAGAAGCTGGCTGGGAGATGGTTTTTCCACAACTTCAATCTCCAGTTCCGGAGACACTGACTGGCGTCGGTCTAGGTCGCTATCTTGGAACCGCTCCAAGCTTATTCTTTTTCACATTTGAATTGTGGCAGTGAATAATTTAAGCTCAAAGATCAGAATGGGATTCAATTCCATTTTTCAACTTGTGATATTTATAGCTCAAGTTGGTAATATTGGATAAATATTTGTTGAGTGAATAATTACCATTTATGAAACATTTGATGGGTTCTACGCTAGGTTCTTTGCTACATTATCCCTTTTCCTTAAAGCATTCTGTTAAGTAGATATTGTTATTATTATTAATTTATTTATTGAGGTAGGGTCTTGCTGTGTTGCTCTGGCTGCCTCAGCCTCCTGAGTGTGTGTGTGTGTGTATATATATATATATATCCTGAATATGTGTGTATGTGTGTATGTATGTATATGTGTATATATATATCTTCTTAGTATGTGTGTGTGTATATATATAAATATACACATACACATATGCATATATATACATTTACATATATACACACATGCATATATATATTTTGTTCCTTGCTTCAAGTAGATATTATTCTTATAATTTTTTACATAAGGAAGTGGAGGCTCACTTTCTTATGTGAAAAGTTGTAATATCCACTTGAAGCAGTTGGATATTATATAAACTAACATATTTTTAAAAAATGACTGAACTAGTTTGAATCCAGCACCATTTTAAAACCTGGGTTATTGGACATAATATATACTGCTAAGGAGTACTAAAAGACACCTGAAAGAAGGTGTGACAAGCCAGTGAGAGGCATTCATGTGAATGGTTCTTTATTCAAGCCAAGATCAGGTTATGTTGTTAATTAACAATTATCAGTTGAAGGCCCAGGAAGGTAATTCATATTTACCCTTTTTAGAAGGTGGTGGTTTGTTCTGATGCTAAGATCCAATGACATTTGCTTCAAATGTATCCTGATTGGTTAGTTCTGTCTAAAAAGCTCTGTAGTAACTGCCTATGAAGGAGAAGGCATATCATATATTATGTGTATTATATATACTATATATTTACACAACATATACTATTAAATATGTTATATATATGCCATTATATATTATTTTTTTCTGGTCTCTTTTTGTTCTTTCAATCTGAGTCTTTGCCATTGATGAGTCTGAGTATGTAGTCACTGAAGGGGAAAAAGAAAATTAACTTTGGATTGAACACCTTTAATAATGGAACCATTTAAATGTAAAGTATTGCTCTGGAACAGTGTCTTTTATAGCACTATAAAGTCATATTGTCAATTATCATTACTTTGGACTTTATGATAATATATATCCGGCTAGTTGACGTTAAACTTTGATATGCCTTTGGAAAAGTGAGTCTATGCCAAAAAAATGGTGTAAATAAGATTTCAATGGGAACATTTACTTATATATGACAACAAGCTAATTAAAAACTTGAGCAATTTAATAAAAGAAATAAGTAGATTGAGATAAATGTCCATTCACTGAAGTAAAACTTTTTAATAGCAGTTAGATAAACTAGATTTAGTTACTATCTCAATTTGAAGATAGACTATATTTCTTTTTAAGTAGTATACTTTATGTTTTTTTCTATGGTATGAATGAGGCATTGTCTGGGGATCTGGGGGACTTCCAGATCTGTTAACCAATTTAGCAGTCTACATGGTTGTTGACTGATGGTGTTGATGGGTGTCTATGAATCTGAGAGCTATGAAGGAAACAGAACACAAAAAACTACTTGTAGGGAATGGATTTGAAGGCCTGGGAGTGTTTCTAACCCAAGGCACTGTGTATAGCCTTTTAGTGTCTGAAAAATGCCTAGCCTTCTCTGAAGATGTCCCCTGCAGATGATGGTAGGCCTCTGCTAACTCACAAATTTTTCTTTGGTTTGGGTCTGGGATGTGTCCCAAAGTCTCATGTGTTTAATGCCTGGATCCCAATGGAACAAAGTTCAGAGGTGGTGGGGATTTTGGGAAGTGATAAGATCATGAGGACTCTGGTCTCATCCATGAATTACCATTGATAGCTAAATGGACTACTTGGCGTAGGGGAAACTGTAGAGAGTGGAGCATGGTTGGAGGAAGTAGGTCTCTGGGGGGATGATCTGGAAGTGTATTTCTTGTCGTTAGCCCTTTCCTCTCTGTCTCTCTGCTTTCTGACTTCCATGAGTTGAGCAGCTTCCTTCCACCATGATATTCTTCCTTGCTTCCAACCCAAAGCAATGGAGACAACTGACCATGGATTGAAACCTCTGAAACTGTGAGCCAAAATACACATTTTCTTCTCTAAGTTGTTTATGTCAAGTATTTTTGGCATAGCAATGAAAAGTTGACTAACACAAATAATTTGTGCTGGTAATGGATCCTTGCTGTTAATTGTAATCGTATGTTTTAGAAACTTTTGGATCTAGTTTGCAGGAGAAGTTTGGGAAAGTTTGGAGAGTCCAACTACAGAAGCCTTAGAATGTAAAGATGACGGAGGAAATTTCAAGATAACATAGCATTCAGGCAGTGGAATGCTGGTTGCTTTTAGCAAAATATCCAGTGAGAATCAGAAGCAAAAAGCAGAATGGAAAGCCATGAAAAACTTGGAGGTTGACCAGAAAAGAAATGGGTATGGTTGCTGAAAAGATTAGCACCACTAAAAACTGCAACCAGAAAATAGGAAAGATGCCTTGAGGGCATCTTGGGGATCAGCAATAGTGTAAAAGTTAAAACTCCTTTGAAAGAACTTACTTTGAAAAGAGAACTCTGGGGTAAGCTGCTCCCACAGGGCCACCTAGTAAATTGTTCTTCTAGGACTCATTTCACTGTGCTTAGCTCTCCAGGCACTCAGAGGTCATTATAGCCACGATTCCAGGGGCCCAGCTACAGCTCCTGCTGGCAGCAGATCATGGCTTCATCCATATCATTCTGGTTTTACAAGAAGAATGCAAGAGTTGTATAGTCATGGAGACTTTGACCAACATTTCCAAGGAAGGCCTAGAAGGCCAGGAAATGTACATCAAGGTCAGAAACCCTGCAGGCAGCCCAGGGAAGCTGTGAGAGTGAGGCCAGAGCTGCAATGGAGATCCCAGAAAGTTAGAGATGTGTGAAATGGGGATCATCTGCTGAGGAAAGATGCAGACAGTGAGCATAACCAGGCCTAGACAGAGGCCATGTGGGCTACAATAGGCAAAGCCATAGGGGTGGGGCTGCCCAAGCCTTTTGAGGCCCATGTCTTGCCACCATGTGCCTGCATGCTGGACACAGAACTACAAGACCTCACTGGGTTTCCATCTTGTTTTGGTCCTGTCCCTACTTTTTGTGTTCCCATTCCTCCCTTTTGGAATGGGAATCTTTACTCTGTGCCATTGTAGGTTGGAAGTATATACCTTGCTTTTGATTTAATAGGGGCTCACAGCTAAGAGTTGACCTGAGTCTCAAAGGAGACTTTAGACTTTTGAGCAATGCTGGAATGGTTGGAGCTTTGAGGACTCTCAGAGTTGAACTGAATGCATTTTGCATGTGACAAGGATATGAACCTTTGGGGTTCAGGGGCAGAATATTATAGTTTGGAACTGAAATGTCCTCCAAAGTCTCATGTGTTTAAGGCTTGGTCTCCAATGTAGCAATATTCAGAGATGGAGCTTTGGGAAGTGGTTGGGTCATGAAGGCTGGGACCTTATCTATGAATTACCATTGACAGCTGACTGGACTAGTGGGAGGTGGTAGAAACTGTAGGCAGTAGGGCATCGTCAGAGGAAGTAGGTTACTAGGGCATGCCCTGGAAGGGTATTTCTTGTTGCTAGCCCCTTCCTCTCTGTCTCTTTTTCTCTGCTTCCTAGATTCCATGAGCTAAGCAGCTTTCTTTCACTACACCCTTCTACCAGGATGTTCTGCCTTCAGGCCCAAAGCAATGGTGCCATCTGACCCCAGCCTGAAACCACTGAGCTAAGACACATCATTTCTCCTGAGTTGTTCATGTCAGGTATTTTGGTCACAGTGGGGAAAAGCTGGCTAATACAAGTTACCTTCCCCTCAGGTCCCACTTATAGTTTCAAATCAGAGCTTGAAACACTGGCTCCAATGACTCCTAGGTAACAATGGATTTGTATTTAGATCCTTAGGTACAAATGAATAATGTTCTTTCCAAAAGAGTATTTTACCTCTTTTTGAAGATAGGTTGAAGATGGTAGAAAGTGACCCTTGTAGTAGTCATCATTGTGAATATTTAAGTCAGAATCTGAAATTATGATTTCCCTTTTCAGGGATGAGGTTGAAGCAGTCAGCACATTTACATGAACAAGGTAGCACTCACTGATCTCAGGTGGTTTAGCTAAGGTCCATCCATCCTGAGTGAGATGATTAAACGGTGAATTGCCCAAGCAGATCTCCTGGAAATCTTTTGCTAGGTGCAGAAATATTTTAACTGCTATTTCTCAAATGTTAATTCTCATTCTATGGCAAAATGGTAAAGAAAACACTCTTAATTGCTTATTCTAAACTTTGAACTTAAAGCTTGAAAATTCAGTGTCTCAGACGTAGAAACTTTTTGAATAAGAAAGTATTTAAATCATAGATAACTAGCTTTCGGTAATAAAGATACTTAAACAATTTTTTCCTGACTTTAACAAGAAGTTAGATAAACAACCAACTTTATAAGAGAGTTTTGTGTACTATTTAGATGAAAGTACATAAAGTATTAGATTATCTTTTAAAAAGTTCTATAATTTGTTTTGAACTATGATACACATTTTAAAAATACACAGGATTCCTTTTAGCTTAAGTATCAAACTATATATAATAAAATCCTTTTATTGTACTATCTTGAAAGAAATCATTCTAAATAACAGTTTTACCAGCTCAATAAAATATTTTATTATCCAAGAGGAAGTAGGAAGGACATACTAATCTAGACAGTAAGAAAAATGCAAGTCTAAAGATGTCTCTGAGGGAAGTTCAGGTTATAGCCTAAGAAATTAAAGAAAAATGAAGAAAAATGTGGGCCTATGAAAAAGTTTGCCATGATAAAAGTTTTGAAATGTTTTCATGCCATGTTTATTTATTTTTGGTTCTGGGGATTCAACCAGGGGCACTTTACAACTGAGCTACATCCCCAGCCTTTTTAATTTTTGTTTTGATGCAAAGCCTCACTAAGTTACTGAGCTGGCCTTGAACCTCTTGTCTCATCCTTCTGAGTTGCTGGGATTATAGACATGAACCAACATGTTTGGCTGGTGTTTATTTTTTTAATGGCAATATTGACCTCCAGAACAATGATATAACATCTGTACTTTTACTTCCAGGTAATTAAAGCAGACTTCAAATTTGTTTATCTGTTACTTCTTTGTCCCCATTGATTTATGGGACCACTCTCCATATGTACACTTTTTTTGTTGTTGTTCAAAATTTGTGTTTTTTTTTTTTGCATTAAGAAACCTCCCTGGAGATTTCTGCTTTCTACATGTTTCAAATTAATTTATTTTCCCCTCTTCATTATTTGCACAAAAATATTTAAAGTCATGTTTTTATTTTTTATTTTGTTTTTTTTTCCAGCTCTGACTAGAAGTGTCTGTGTGGCCATTTTTAATTTGAATGTCTTCTAGAAGATAATCTTATAAACAAACATTCTTTGGTAATAGAAAGTTCATGAATTTGCCAGGCAGGTAGACTTAGTCAAATTGTTGAGACTCCCTGAGCTTTAGTTTTCTTATCTACAAAATGGGGCAAATATATTAATCTCATAATATTGCAAAGATCAAATATTAAAAAGTAAATACGCCATGAAGCACTTTGCACACACATGTACAATAAAGTGTTATTTTTAATTAATAAAAATCCTATAATTTAATTTTGAAGTGACAGAGAACGCCTATGAATTTCTCTGCTTACTTAGTCTATGATGGATCCTGAATATATATATATATATATATATCTCTAACAAAAACTTGATTTTGTTTGTTGCCATTGCTCAGCTCAAGTTCAGAAGCATCTTAAAAATTCTTGTTACGGTCTGCTCTCTTTTCACGGGTACACGCCTAATATGCTTTTGACAGTCTGAATGAGTTTCTGAATTTGGTTAGGGCTAATTGACACTTCAAAATTAAGGGCATCTCTAAATTTATTTGCTATATGACTGTGCTGTAAGAGGTAGTCATCTTTCAGGTTTTCCTAAAGGTTTGTATCTGTCTCACTTTTTCTCACTTACTCTCTATGGCAAATTGTACTTTCCAAATAGCTTGCAGCAATATCTTCTTTCCACTTGCTCTTTTTTCAATGTGATCTTGATGCTCTTCCCATTGAAGCACAGGCTGTTTCTTCCTTGTAAATGTAAAGGTCTAGGCCATAAAAGCAAAACCACTTCTGTCTAATTCTCTTGAGATGTTTGCTTTCGGATCCCAGACATCGAGCTGTAGAACACCAAAACTAGTCTACACTGAGAGATCCCATGAAGAACACATGTATGCATTTTCTAGTCAACAGAACAATTGAGGTCCCAGTTGATGCCCTGCAACAACTGCCAATCAGATGAGTGAAGAAGGTTCCTTAAGTTGATTCTAGCCCTCAGCTATTGATTTGCCCTACCCACCACCAAACCTCCAAATCTTCCCAGCTGAGTTCCCTAACTTCATAAAACTATGCTCTGAACTCCTGATCCACAGAATCAGTGAACATGACAAAAATGAACCCTTTGAGATGGCTTATTACTTAGCTCTAGGTTCTCCTTCCCCTTTGCCTTCTTTCCTCTCCCATGGACGTGCAAGTAGAACTTGATTCTGTATTACTGATATGTATATTTCTACTGGATGTGCAGTGGTAATAATGGCTTACATTCCCTCCATATTTACTATGTGCAAGGCACCATTCCTTCTAAGCAACAATGTAAATCTTCCAACAATATAAGAGAATCACTACAATTATTATTCCCATTGACACATGAGAATCTAAGCTTATAAATCAAGATTAGCATTAACATTCTGTCTTTTACAACATTATTTCTTCTAAGATGCAAACTTTTCAACATTTTTCCAGCTTTGAAATGAGAGTTTTCTACAATTGATAATGTCATAATCGAATTGGTGGCATTTTAATTTAGTTTAGTTTTGTTTTTTTTGGTACTAGAGATTGAACCCAGGGGTGCTTAACCACTGAGCAACATTCCTAGTTCTTTTTTATTTTGAAACAGGGTCTACCTAAATTGCTGAGACTGGCCTTGAACTTGTGATCCTCCTGCCTCAGCCTCCTGAGTTACAGTTGCCACCACATCTGGCTTCAACTTAGTTTAATGTTTTATTTAAAGTAATAGTTTTTCTTACAATACCAATACCTTGTGTCTTATTTTGATAAAATGTACATATTTTACATTTTTTAACCCATCATGATTAACCCATCATTATCATCATCTAGATGTTAGAATCGAACATAGCTACATACAAGAACATACCACTTGCAAGGAAATGACAAGTAGCTCAAGAATCCATTTAAATGGGTGACACAAAGTTAAACTGAATAGCCAGGTTTCAAAGACCTATCAGGCTGTAATGTGAAGTGCACATTAGCAACCATTATTGCCTTGCAAATACATGTATGTATACAAGTCCATTAGTTCACCTAGGTAACTGTCATCACATGTAAACACCTGCAAATGAATATTTAACTAGGTCTGTGCTGGAATAAGGATTCACAGAAACAGCCAAAACCCAGTGAAATTTACTGGGGCACCTGCTGGTGCTGTCAATCAGCCCACTCTTCTGTAGATAAGGGCATCTCCTGAATCAAGGGTCTCCAGTACCTCGTTTTTCCTGACCTTTTTCTTATAATGTGCAAAACATTGCTGATTCTTGCTTTCATTCACAGTATTCCATTTTCAAAGTTTAGTAATGTTCCTGAAGGCCTAACTTAGATTGGTCTGCTGTGATATACAAATTCACTATGTTTTTGATATTCATGGAAAGAATAATCAAATCCCATTAGAGTAAGGGTATTTTAGAGAGTGCTTCTGAAAGGGAGGCAATGAACTAACCGGGTGACATCCATCATCAGGGCTGTTGCATCTACTCTGACTGTTGGAAATATGAACTCTGACTCAATAGCTTTGACTTCTTAGTTTATATTCCTTCTTTCTATGGGACTGTTGCCCTCATGACAGAATTTCTTGTCTGATTGAGGAAGTGTGGTTTCAAGAGATTGATTCTTCCTATGATCCTTGGAGAGTGTCTTTGTGTTTCAAAGAGAAAAGCAGCAACTATTTTTATATAAGTAAGAACACAGTCAGCTATTTTAGTTCATAATATATAAATTTTAGTAAGTACAGAATGAGCTTTTAAGTCATTATATCGTATTTGATAAAATCCCACAGAGATGCAGTGATTTCCAAGGCCACATGGTTAGATAACTGGTGTCACAATATATTAAGCAGGGCACAGCAGAAGCAGCAGTATTAAGATGAGAATGAAGAGCTGCAGGAAAAGTATTTCACACAGAAGCAGCAACTGCAAATGATATGAGCAGAAAAGGGATTCTTGGCCTGATAGAATAATACTAGCAGCAGCCAGGGTACCCAGACATGGCAAATAAGAGAGAGAACCATGTAAGACTGTTGGAGAGGAGACCAGGGGAACTGAAGCAGATCATTAGCACCTTACAGGGAATCAATCATTAATACTGTCCCCTGCCTCTCTAATTCCACTGTCTCCTTTTCCATCTTCCTGAGGTTCTCTCCCACCCTCCACTAGTACAGGGAGGATTGAACCCAAGTGTGCTCTACTACTGAGTGATATCACCAGCCCCTTTCATTTTTGAGACAGGGTCTTCCTAAATTGCACAGGCTGGCCTCAAACTTGCAATCCTCCTGCCTCAGCCTCCCAAGTAGCTGGGATTATAGGGATGTGCTACCATATGCTACCATTTTCCTGAGTTTTTGAGTCTAAACCTCCTTTATGCACTGACCACAATCTTCATGGGAAGCTGACGCCATCTCCTGCTCCATGAATGGTTTGTAGTTGATTTAAGCCAATCATTATATTTTAATCCTGTGGTCAAGTCATTATTGCTGAGGTGAGGCTGCTCACCCAGAGAAATAATTAGGGGAACTTTGCTCCCTTTATTTGGACAAGAAAACATGTTATCTCAATAATGTCTATCAACTTGCTAATGTCTTATAGACATCCTATAACATGTTATTAGCAGAAATTCAACACTGTGGATAGCAGAAGAAAGAAAATGGGACTTGCTAAAATCATATTAAACTTATTTATCTCCTGAAACATTTATCATTTCTTTATGATGAAAAAATTCAAAATCCTTTCCTCTAGCCTTTTAAAAAACATAATAGGTAATTGCTATCTATGGTTGTCCTACTGTGCCATAGCATAGCAGAGCATCTTACTTATATCCAACTATAATTTAGTACGCTCTGATCAACCTTTTGGGAAGATTTTAGGAAAAATTGACCAGAATGGCACATTTAGAATCTGGAATATGGGGAGGGATAGTACTAAAAAAGAAAATATTTCAAAAGAGACATTGACTCTGGAATTCTGCTGAGAGTTTGAGTAAGGTAGGGAAAGAGATAACATGCCCATTTATTTGGGCATGATGTAACTCTGAGATATTAGAAGGCTCTCAAGTAATCACAGAAAAATGAAATTTTATATTTTTTAAAATTATTATTATTATTATTAATACCAGGGATTAAACTCAGGGGTACTTGGCCACTGAGCCACATCCCCAGCCCTATTTTGTATTTTATTTAGAGACAGGGTCTCACTGAGTTGCTTAGCATCTCACTTTTGCTGAGGCTGGCTTTGAACTCGCGATCCTCCTGCCTCAGCCTCTTGAGCCGCTGGGATTATAGGTGTGTGCCACAGTGCCTGGCTATGTTTTATATTTACTTAAGAAAAATATGTTCTAATATCTATACTTTGAAGATGGAATTTCATGAATGTTGAATCGTAACTAATGAGGATATTTGATAAAAGTAAAGATTTGAACTCAACTCTCAGGAACTGTATGGCTCTATTCAACAATAAGAATTTTTAAAAATTCCCATTTTTACTTGAACTTCTCAGAGAACATTAATGGAAATCCATGTCATAATTCATAGTTTCACTTAAATCCCTTCTTTGCTAATTTGTTCAGACTCGAGGAAGACTGGGAGAAAAAAATGCATGCCTCTGAATATCTGTTTCTCCCTATATTTCCCCAAATATATTCTGAAGTCCCTTTTGTCTTTCATGCTACCTCTTCCCAGTGGTTACTGAGATTTCTGTCCTAGTATCAGCCATCTGAGGCCATTGTTGGAGGATTAAAAGACCCAATCATTGCATTTCTCTCGACCTTCCTCCTGGAGAGAAAAGCAGGAAGTCTCTTATAAAGTATATATTACTTTTACTTTGATTGCCTTTTCCTTATAGAGAATCTCAGATGAATCAAATTATCTTCCTTCTTAAATCTAATTTTCTAGCCAAGTTGGACAAGAGAATTTTGGTTCAAACTATTTCTTCTTATGGGGAGGGGGAAATTCACTTTAAGTAAAGTTTCCTACTCATGAATTCCAAAAGTCAAAGTGTCAAATTTCAAAGGACTGAAAACATTCACTGAATTTGTGAAACAGATTTCCATTCCAAATGTTGAATCTTGCTTTTCTCTTGTTGCCACTTTAAAGGTGGTTTTGTGTTTTCCATGATGTCACCGTCCCCACTGAAATCCATCTGTTTCATAGTCCTACAGAGGGGCAGCTCTTCACATTCAGCAGGGAATTTGAAATACCAGATCAAATACTAATACCCACCTCTTTAACAAGTACATGAAAACCCAAAACAAGAAAAATGAGCCATTCAGAAAAGACAGGCAAGCACACTCCTCTGAAGGTAAAATGTGAAACTGATATTCTCTGAAACCTATTGAACATTGCCTCATGTAGGGAAAATAGGAACTGCTGTCCTACTATGGAAAGAAACTACACAAATCACAGAGAGGGAAAAGTAAGTAGGCCACATTTGGCTCAAGTTGGGAATATAACTTAAATCCTTTTTTATTTTTATTTACTCATTTTTCACTTCTTAAATTCTTTTCTTAGAGGTAAAATACATCGTACACTCTCAAGAATTCTTTGATTCGATGTTACATAGTAATTTTCAAATATCTTGCTTGTGTCTCCCAGATATTTTCTTTTATTGGTCTGGCAGGTTTTAAGCATAAGTAAAAGAAAAGGTTGGGTTTGTAGCTTATTCACTCACTTCCTTCAATGTTTGAATGCTGAGGTGTCCTAAAACTTCAGATATTCTTTGAAAGCTAAGCTAAGGAATTTTTTTTTTCTTATTTATTCTGGTCCAGTACAAATATTTGTCGATTGAGAAATGCATAGCACATTAGAATCATAAACCCACCATCTGCTTAAAATAAGCCAACACCCACCTGTAAGGAGACGGATATGGACTGGTATCCTGTTTCTCTGGCTCTTAAGTGAAAACCACTGACGCTATGGGGCCCTGGTTTGTTTGAGCTGCCCCATGCTTAAATTGCCTGATAAAATTCCAGAAGGGTGTGTTTATTTGTTGCAACCCATAAAGATTACTTTCAAGTTCTCTTAAAGAAATCTTTTTACAGTAATGGGGTCAGAAAGAGGATATAGTACCATCAGCTTTAGGTAAGTGGGTACATTCGTGGACATTAGCTCACTGTGAAGGAGATCTTCACTTCTCTGTTTCCAGTAAGTGCAAAGAGGATAATAGCAAACCAGGAAACCCTACCCACAGTGATTCATCTTTTCAAAATGACCATTAGTCCCCACGTTAAACTGACAAAGGCCTTTGGCTGATACTTCAGAGTAGAATTCTTCCTGAAGTGTTCACTCTTGCCACTTAACAGTAAGTTTATAGAGTCTGGGAAATGAATTCCTAGTTATTCCTGGAGGTAGCTACTTTTGCCTTCCAAAGGAATCCTTCAGAAGACAAAATTTCAGGTCAATCACTTCATATAGAGTGCTCCCCTGCAAGGCTTGCCTCTAAGATCCTTCCGTGGGAAAATTGTGCACAATGAGACAGAAAATTGACTGCTTATTGTACTTTAGAGATAGAAAGTTTTGAAGCAAATTACCAAGGAAGAATTTCTAAGGTTTCAGACTGATTTCAATATGTCCAAAGTAAGAGGCAAAATGATTATTTAAGATTCTTGGGATAGTTTATGTAGATTTATATATGTTATTTGCAAAATCTAGGTATGAAAGCAAATCAAGCTAAACTTGCTCTTTTGGGAGTAAATTCCAATTTTTCTTAGGATATCAAATAGTTATTTGATGAGTACCAATAAAATTTTAAGAGTTCCACAGGATTAATAAAATCAGAACAATGATTTCAATATGGTACCAGAACCAGGTTTTAGGTAGATAGAATAGGTGGTTGTAATGGGTAGTTGAAAGGCCCATGTATTGTATTTCATCACTTAATATTGCTACCTGGAACCTCTAAATCTTTGAAGTTATTCCCCAGCTTATCACTGTAAAACTGTTAAAGCAGAAATGCCATTAGTTACAAATATCTTACAGGAGATCATCTATCGAGCTGTGTTGAACATGAAAACCTTAGCTCTCCTCTTTAACATTTCCCTATGGGTAACAGTGATTTATTAATGGCAATGTGTACCTGTGGGACATTGAAATAATGTTACCCTGGCCTTCCCTCATGCCAAGATTCCAATGGTGAGCATCATAGTTACCCTAAGTCACAGAAGCTGAACTTTCTCCTTTGATTTACTAGAGATGGGTAGAGGCTTAAGGCTGAACATGAAAAAATTGTCTATGATTTTCTATAATGCATAAATGAAATCCATGTTAATTAACTTTCTCTAACAAAGACATAGTCTAAATAGTTTTAGTGTTACATAAACATGAGTTTGATTTAATCATATATTTTTTAACAAAATATCTTTCAAAATCAGAATAGTATGACAGTGAAATTTGTGGACACAGGAGCCAAAATTGTTGATTTGGGTACTGACTACTAATTGGCAGTGTGACCTCTTTCCAAGTTTTTGAACATCTTCAGTCCCCACCTAACTTCTAAGTAAAATGAAGATAGTCCTAGTTCTCATTGATGGTGAGCTATTACCGCTCCAATCCATGCAAAGACCTTAGAGTTGTTCCTGGAATACAGAGAGGGTTCAACCTACCTTTGTTTGAATTACAACTAAAAACACCAACTACAATAATTCTTTCTTTGGGAATGACTTTTGCTTTTGAATTAAAACCACAGCATTGGTTTTAGGTATTTTGTAAACTTGATTAACTTAACCAATGATAGAAACGTCTTTTGAGTACTGAAATAACTTTTAACATTTGTTTGGATGACAGAAACAGAACCTGACAAACTTATTGTGAGAAATGACTCTTCCATTTTAGTAGGGTTTCTTCTGAACTGTGTGATGGGAAGTTTTGGTGTTTCCTTACCCATTGTGGATTCCTGCAAGTGGGGCATGGGAGGGAAAAGCATCTGTACTGCTTTGCTAGGGCACTCATAGAAAAGCAGATTTATTTCCTCACAGTTTTGCAGGTGAGAGGTCTGAGAACAAGATGTTAGTGGGGCTGTTTCCTTCTGAGGCCTGTGAAATAGAATCTCTCCCATGCCTTTCACACGGGAGGCTTTACAGTCACCTTTGCTGTTGCTGCATGACCTCAATCACTTTTCATGTATATATGTGTTCTTTCCACATGCATATCTGTGTCCAAATTTCTCCTTTTATGTGGACACCAATCATATTGGGCCCACTCTATTTCAGTGTGATCTCAGTTAACTAATTACATCTTCAATGACCTCATTTCCAAATAAGGTTGTATTTGAAGTAGTAGGGGTTAGAACTTCAACCGGTGAATTTTTTTAAGGGGCTGAATTCAACTTCTTTTGGAAAATAAATGTATTTCCAGATTGTAGCAATAAGTATGCAGAAAATACCCAATTGCATTTTAGTGGATTTAGTCCAGAAAATATGTTTGTAGACTGGTATTCATAAATGGAATCAGTGTAAACACCAGTCAGTCAAATGTTTAAAAGAATCCTGTTGTGGGCGCTGTCCACAACTCTGTCCCCTCCCAATGCTCAACACAACTTATTTTTTGAGGAAAAAAAATGAGTGTGTATGTATGAGTGAAAGAGAGTGGGGAAAGAGACTGTCTTTCTGTTTCTAGGCATTTTCATGCTCTTAGAAAACTGCTCAGTGAAAAAGGTAGATACCGCATAAGAAACACATTTAAGATGTTGAAGAATCCTTACTGAATGTATAACCAGAGAAATGAAAACTTGTGCTCCATATGTGTACTATGAATTGGAATGCATTCTGCTGTCATGTATAACAAATTAAAACAAATAAATAAATAAATTTAAAAATAACCAAAACATTATTGAATGATATTTAAGGAATAAACAAATAACCTGGGGGGGAAAAAAGAATCCTTACTGAAGAATTCTTTACTCAGTAAGAATGTTTATGTATATACAGATTGCATATAATTTTGTTGCTGGAATAGTCAATGTGAATCTTAAGCAAATTTTTAGAAATCTTTGTGTGTCTGTAAATCAATGTGTTAAAAATGTAAATTGGCCTGAAGCTTAGCACACTCTTGTTAAAGTTAAAATTTTGAAAGACCCTAACAAGAAAATGTTGTATATTTTATGTTTTAGGGCTAAACCAATGAGCAAGAATTTCCTTAGCCACCTACAGTATACTTTATCATTTTGGTTTCCGTAATGATGGAAGACATTCTCACACCATTCAAGACTCATGGGTGAGGCATCTTGTGTGAGGCCTGACAGCCCTGTTAGACAGTTGGGCCCTCTCTGTGTTGATTCACATCATTTTTATATTGTTTGATAGGAGTTGCTTCCCATCCATGATATGTGCAACTTACCAATAGACTGAATTCTTCAGGGGGAGCAAGATTGTCTTATTTTTATCCATTGCATTTTTAGATTCACAATACCAAATGTAATATCTGGCACAGAGTAGAAAATTAGATGTTGGATAAATGAAAAGGATTAAAAGCCACAAAATTATTAATTCGGAATGTTTTGATTTCAGAAATTGAGATATTGACTTGAAATATAAATGTTAGGGGCTGGGGCCATAGCTCAGTTGGTAGAGTGCGGGCCTCACATGCACAAGGCCCTGGGTTCAAGCTCCAGTATCACAAAAATTATATATATATATAGATAAAATTATATATATAAATATATATAATTATATATATATATAAATGTTATTTGAAGCAAAAAAATGGAAGAAAAGAAGGAAGCTCTGGTATAATAAATATGAGAAGGGCTATATTGGTATACCAAAAGGTATATCAAAGGGCTATAATGATAACCAAAACATTAGGATTAGCACCTAAAAAGAAATGTCATCCAGTAAAATCTGAAGTTTCAGATAAACAAATAGATTTTAGTATAAGTAAGTCTCAAATATTACACAGGACGTACTTATATTGAAAAAGTTGTTTATCTCTGATATAAATTTAACTGAATGCCCTGTACTCATCTGACATCCTTATTCTAGATAATATTTAATAGATAACTTTTGACTCTTACCTCCCTTTGAAATGCAAATTAAGTCTCTGAAAGCTCCTTTATACAAATACCTGGGCACACAGAACGGTTTGTACTATTTCAGATAGTTGATATTAGTGATGTTTTTTCCTTGGATGTTTTAGGGAAGAAAAGAATTTTTGGAGGTTATGAACATAAATGGAAGTGGATTATACACATGTACTTCCTCCAACACAGACTCTCAGTATAGTCCTGCCTTCAAAGGCAGGGGCAAAGTTAGAGAGGACGGAATCAAAATATGCAATTTTGTATAGGAAGATATAAAATATCAACTAGGGCATAGAGTTTAATTTGTAAAGTAGGGTAGAGAAAGAAAAATTGGTTACAAGGTATACTTACTGATATAATTTATATACAAATTATGTACATAATATTGTTAGTATATATAATCATATGCATAATAAATTTATGTTAAATACAAAGGTATATATCTATTTTTATTATCAAAAACAATTTATCATTTAATAACATCTTTAAAGAAAAATAAGTGAATGTTCAGTGTTATTTATTCTTAACAACTAAATTATGAACTGATTTCTTCTGTAGTTCACAGCAAATGACTGCTCATTTTCTACCTCTATGCGATTATGCAAAAATGAAATCAATTTTATTACTTTAGTCTTTAAATTTAGTATTTAGTTTTAGTTTAGTCTTTAAATTTAAATTAAGTCAGAATAATAAATTAAGTCAGTGCATTTAGATATATAGCATTCATTTAAAATATTAACTCAGACTTTGATATAAAAAATAAAAAATATATAATATAAAAATTAAAATAGACAATTTAATATGTTTGCCAAATAGGATACATGGATATTCAGTACTGATGATTATATAACCTATTTATATTCAAGTAGATCAGTTTAGTAAAGGTCTACTTAGAAGTGACAGAATGGTGATAACACCTAGAGGAAACATTTTTTCTCTGGCTCATCAAACATTGGAATTATTCAAGTGTCTATATTATAGACATTGTATATCTATCTTATATAAAAGTGCACTCTTATATCTCCAAATAATTCAGATTTTGTCAAATGTAATAAAATTCTATGGGCCAGGAAAAGTTTTGCCCAGCTAAGACATTTTCTATCTTCTGATAATTACTCCTGGCTGATTATGGAATTTCCATTAGCAGGAATTTTTTTATTAACATCTTTTTTTTATTATGGCATAAAGCAGCATGTTATATTAACTCATTTACAGTAAAAACATTTTATGTACAACTGTGGAGGAACCACTGCCCAGAGCTCCAACACAAAAATGGGTTATAATGTTTAAGTCCATTGAATTATTTGACACATAACTCTGAAAATATTTTCTCTGTAGAAAACAGTAAAAATGGTAACATTTCCCAGGCTAACCCAACAAGTCCAGTTAAACCAAATAATAGCTCAATTATACATTTATAAATACGGTTTGAATTTTGGAATCCAAAAGAAATGTTAGCTTCGTTTATTGAAAGAGCCATGTTTTTCTTAAAATTAAGTTGTATAAAGTAAAATTCCCCTTAATCTTCCTTTTCACTCTTCATTTATGCCTGATCATTTTTCTAATTTAGGCTAATTCATAATCCACATGAAAGTTTTAGCCATTCCTTCCTAAAGGATAGCTGTCATATCTTTTTAGTACTGGGGATCAAACCCAGAGTCTCGCACATGCTAGGCAAGTGCTCTACCACACTCCAGCCCCTTTTACAAATTTTATTTTGAGACAGAATATCACCAATTTGTCCAGGCTGGCCTCGAACTTGTTTATCCTCCTGCCTTAGCCTCCAGAATAACTGGGATTCCAGACATGCACCACCATGCACAGTTACTATATCCTTTGAAACTGCCTAATGAAGTACCCATTCCTATCCAAATTGTTAAATGTTTTAGTTGTTATTAAAGCATGTCCAGTATTTGAGCAAAACCAGAATCTAATAAGTTATAACCCACAAGGCACATGTGGACTGTCATCAAATACCTTCCCCTAATTCCCTGTGCCTTAATGGGAATCCATGAGAAATAAAAACAAAGTGATAAAATTGACAAATGGATCAAAGAATAAAAGCCCAGAAAATTCTGAAACTGCAAGAAACACCTGGTCCCAGACTTAAGGATAAAACTGAAACTCAAACAGAAAAAGGATGTTTTCAATGATCAGGAGCTGAATTGGCTATCAGAGCCCCTTATTTCTAGGTGATCAAGTCAGAGGCAGAGGAAAAAACCAGATCAAAGACAATTTATAGGAATTAAAGCAAGAGGATAATGCCACTCTGAAGCTCTCATGCTATGTAGAATGTTTCCAACAAATACTGGAGTTCTCAGGTACAGTTATCTGACAAGGAGCTACATTAAGTATTCAGTTCCCACAAAGAACTTAAAAATAACCATACAGTTTGTCTTCAAGGAAGTCTCTAAGCAGTGAAAATGTTTCAACAGAGAATCAGTTTTACAGAAACAGATCCTCCTCTGTGGTTTTAAAATCTAGACCACTGAGAAACTGAAGCAGACCATTTTCCCAAAAAACCCCTGCTTGCCCATTAGAAGTTAACCTCTTGAAATACACACGAATCATTAAATGATCACCATTAAAAGAATGCTTTATCATGTATCTTCACTTTTCTCTTTGCTTTTCAGTTATGAACGTTTTCTTCTTACATGTAAAGAATATTTTCAGTGCGAGATTTTTGGACATACTCTACACAAACCTGTGCCCCCCACTCTCTTAATTCCTTTTGATAAGTAATGTTGATCTTCCAGTAGGAAGAAGTGGAATGCAATCATTTAAACACTATTTATCTAGCCTCCTTATTTACAAAGAAAGCTATGGAGCCATCTTATACATTTGAAATTCCTTAAAGACACTGGCTTTCTATCAAAATCTATTTCTCTCTCTTTCTCTCTCTCTCTCTCTCTCTCTCTCTTTCTCTGTGTGTGTGTGTGTGTGTGTATAAAATTCATGAAGAATTTAATGAAGCATGACTCACCTTATAGAGAGAAGCTAAAAGTGTTTAAAAATGCACACAACCATGGGAAATCTATATTGAATGTATTTCATCCTTCAGATCTAAAGCATACACACAGGCATTAACTATCACAACCTAGCTAAGTTTAAAACTCATGCCAAAACATTGCTCAGTATAAATTCTCAGAAGACAAGTTATAGGATCAAATGAGTAAGTGTCTGGCAGGAGGCTGAGGAATGCCAATTACAAAACAAAGCTTTGACTTTTGAAGGCTAAGGTGGTCCTCCAGAGATTGCTGCATTCCCTTAGGTATTTACTTTAAGGAAACATACTCTTAAGAGACATTTTTGGGGACTGGGGATATATATACCTTAGTGGCAGGGCATATGCTAAGCATGTGGGAGGCCCTGGGTTCACTATGCCCCAGCACACACACAAAGATCAACTTACAAGTATAGACATATATGCTTGATTTTATCTTGTATCTATAGAGATATATCAGAATAAAAATGTAATGAACTCATTACTTTTCAAAAGGAAAACCCGATAGAAGCAATAAAGTTAGAAATGATAACGATCAGATGAAATAATTTAGATAAAGTCTGTCTCTCTTCAAGGGATAGGGACTGGCCAAGAGGTCAAAAGGAAACGTGCTTTTAATTTTGTGTGAAAAATATCACCCAGTTCCATGGTGCCACAGTCCTGTTTCTGCCATACAAATCCTCTACTTCTAATCACTGACCAAATGCTTTACTAAAACTGCTTCTGGACTTTGTTTTGGGATCTGCTACTTTTGTTTCCACCTCCGGATTCTCCTCTGAAGCTTCTATTTCCTCCCTGCTGTCCCCTGAAGCCTTTTTTCCATCCCATTGTCCTCTGGAACCATGGCTGCCTTCTCGCTGAACCATGAAGCCTCGATATCCTTCCTGAGATCCTTCCAGCTCAGGTTGATCTGTGGCCACAGTGAGCTGCTAGCGTTGTGAATCATGCCATTTCTCCTATATTTCTGTGACTGCTGAGATAGGGACATCAAAACAAAACAGCTTTCCTTTGAGAAAGACCATTCCCTTCACTTTGGAGTTAATATCCTCACCCAGTTGTTCTTTCTAAGCATAATTAATGTTCAGCATTTCAATTGAGCACCACAAGATCATTGTCATAAAACCCACTTCTGCATTGATCAATGAGCATTGGTCTATAGATGTGGCACCTGAAATATGCGCCAGAGCTGCTGCTAAGGCCTCCATGGCTCCCTTCTCCTCTATCAGCTTCGCTGACTCTTTGAAGTGGTTAATGGCAGTGGGAAGCACATTATCTAAAAGCCTGATGACATCTTTGCTGGAAGCTTTTATTATTTCTGTTGCAGAAGGAACACCTATTTGTTTACATTTAATTATCACTTTTTGCTCCACTTGTGCTAATTGATCTTCTTCCTCGTGCTGATAAAAGCTGATGCAAACCCCTGTCCTTCCAGCTCTACCTGTCCACCCAGAACAGTGAATGTTGGACTCTACATCATTTGGTGGAGAGCTTTATACAACCAAGTCAACCTCAGGGATGTCAAACCCACATGCAGCGACATTGGTTGCCACCAAAACTCCAACATCACTGTTCTAAAACCCTTCAAGTTGATTTCCCCTTGCTTCTGTAGAATGTCTTCATGCAATGACTGTGCATCCTGCTTTATAGATCCATTCTGTGACAGCTCCTGGGCTTCTTTCTTGGTTTCACAGAAGATGATAGTACACCCTTGGTGACCACTATATACTTGGATCAATCCCCAATAACTACTGTCCTCTGAGTCCAGCAGCACTTGATAGCTAGCTGCTCCACGGTTATTGCTGTTTTCTAAGTCATTTTACCAATCAGGTCCACTTGTTCATATGTAGATTTCATGTATTTCTTAGCAACATTAAATACCCAATGAGGGCAAGTTGCAGAAAAAAGCAATGTTTAGGGGTTGTCTTCAGAATCTTTCTTGTATGCCACACATAAAATCTCTTCTACTTGATCAGCAAAACCTATCTGACATCTGGTCAACTTCATCCAGGAAAATATGTTTAAGTTTGGAGAGATCCAGCTTGCCATTCTGTAGGTGGTCTTTGATATGACCTGGTGTCCCAACCAGGATATCAATCCCATTCTGTATTTTTTCAATTTGACCTCCATAGGGAGTTCTACCATAAAAACAGGCCATTGCCAACTTTTTTGTGATGTCACTGAAGTCTGCTTACTTGACTTGCTAACTCCTTGGTAGGTGCAAGAACCAGTACCTGGAGTCAGATTCAGAATGAGAGAATCCATTCTTTAGTTTGGGACTTTTCAATATCTTCATTCACTTCCTTCTCTTTCTTCATCTTCTTGGGTTTAGGAGCACCTAAAATAACCTTCTTCTGAAGGTTATTTTTATTACTTTTTTGGTTTTAGGAGAGACTATTTCCTTTCCAAGGGGCTCCTTTTTCTTTTTTGTACTTTTGGTTTTAGAAGAAATAATGTCAATGTGAGTAGACTCCTCTGGCTTTTTTGCCTTTTTGGATTTAAGAGAATTTGTGTCAGTTTCAGAAGTCCTACTTTGGTATTAATTTTTTTAGTTTTGGGAGAAATAGTTTCCTCCTTTCCTTCTGCAGATTCTTCAGTCTTATTAGACTTTGGCTTCTCTTTTCTGTCTTTCTTGCCCCAGGTCCGACGGTATCACCTTCACATTTTGCTTTCGCTGGGTCTCCAACTTTTCCCTGGCCACGTCTGATTTGAAACTGGTGTCACTACGGAGTTTTCCCAGCATCATTCAGCACAAGTTGTCGAGGCCTACTGGTCTCTTCAACTGCATCCAGAGGAAGAGCCATTAGCAGGAATTTTGATGTTATTTAAAGGACTAGAAAACATGATTGATCCTCTGGAATCTTCCTATGAAGAACTGAGTTGGTAGTTGGATATCTGATCATCTCAGAATTAAAACATAATCCTTTGCTGCTAGTTAACTGGAGAAATTCTTCAATCTTTTTGGATAAGTTACACCTTTCCTAAGATATTAAAAGTTTTAAAGTATCTGCTCAATAATTAAGGAAAACATATAGTTGAATTCTTAGGTTATATTGTAAATTTATTGTAATTGGGTTTTAAATGTCTAAAGGAGGAAAAGAAGTAGGAAGTTAATCTCTGAATTACGGTATTCAAATAAATGATTAGAATGCATGCATTTGCTTTGGTACCATGAAGATCATTTATGATGTACACTAGCATGATATAGTGGAGAGGCTAGAAATAAAATGAGATGACTTGGTAGAGTGAGAGGTGAGGAAATAGAAGCAACTAGAATAGACAACTCTTTCATAACTCTTGGCTTACACAAGCTTTCTTGCTATTGATGCAGATAGAAGTCAAACCACTACATTGTCATGTTCATGTCTTAACAGCATTTATTGAAATATAATTTTATCATCACAAGAATATTTAAGACACATTAAAAAATCTAAATAGCATTACAAAATCCATATACTTGCACGCTTGGTATTTGTCAGTGAGTCAGAGATTTTCTTCATGATATTTGACCTCAGAATTGAAGACATTTTTCCATCATTCCTCATAACTCTGATTGAATAAGTCTTAATGCTCTTTTCATGTTTTCTATCACTGAAATAAAAGTAAACAAACATTGAAATATTAGTAAATGAAGATAATCAAATGTAATAATTTATTGTTGCTAGCATCTGAAATCAGCCCATTTAAATTAATAGCTTTTAAAACATGAGAATTCATCAAGTGACATTGAAGAATTTTATGCTAAAAATGTACATGTAAATTTAAAGATTAGATCAGATCAAATTTCTTTATCAGATAAAAGATAAATTTCTCTTTAATCAGTTATCAACTGACCCAGTATTGCTGGATCTGAGAGCCATAATTGTCTTATTAAATATAGCTAATAGTAAATGTTGTTAAAAATGGATCGAAGTCCTAAGTCCTTCTTGCTCTCTACCTTCTTCCTCCTTAAAGGAAGACAAAAACATTTCACTGTTACTGTTTGAGGAAATTGCGTGTGATTATTTTTACACCAAAAGAATGCATTACCTTGAGGTTTTGCCATTGTAATGTATACAAAGTTCTTTTCAATTGTCTCAGAATTTAGTGATCATAAGAACTCTTCAGCATCCCTTTTAAAGTAGGGATTCTGAGGTGCCCCAGAAATTCAGATTTTGGTGGGAGGTAGGAGTTTGCATTTTACCACCACCATGCCTTGTGCTTTTGGTTTGTGGACCAGTGCTAATACAGGCCTTCATTGGTCCTTTCAATAGTCAGGGGTCAGCTATTACCATTGTCAAAGGCAGTGCTTAAATACTTACATACTGGTATATCCTGAGGTTCATATGTATACAATCTGTTAGAATATCTTCCAGTTATATCAGCTCTGACCGTTAGGGAAGGATCTGTCAAGAAAAAACAAAAAAAAAAAACAGGTTACTGAAATACTATTCAACATGTTTTTAAAATCTTTTTCCCCTCCTACTCTAAAACAAATGTCAAGCAAAGTTATAAGCAAAATTAGTTTCTATACATGTAAATTCATGATGAATTAACCTAAATTTTCTTTTAGTGTGTTATAACTCTGTTATAACTAGTGCTAGTCTGGGGCACTGTACTGAAACTACATAGGAATATTGATTTAATAGCATTAAGTTGCTTTTTAAAAACAAACTTTACAAACATACAGTGAAATTTTATTATAGGACTAACAGCATAATATGATTTGTTAGAAATGCCTTCCCTTTAAAAATAATAGTACTTGAGTTAGCATTTAAAAACAGAAGCAAGAATGCTGAGATTCATATCAATTTTGTGTATCTGACACAATGAGATTATACACATACCAACAAACATGATTCTAGGTACATACTGCCCATCAGGTGATAAATTCTTGTCAGTAGTCTCATGCTAACAGAACAAGAAAGAAATGACTGTTATTGGATTAGATAGTTTTTGACAGTTAACGTAAAAATATTTTATGTGAACTAGATTTAATAGATTGTAAATTTTGGCCTTTTACAATTCTATGTGATATTCTATATCAACCAATGCTTAACTCTGTATGTTTTGAAAATAGAAAAGAAAGGATTCAAATCTCCCATTAAATTATGACATTAAGAAAACGTTGGCATTGCCATAAAGAAGGAAATTCATATCATTCACAGTAAATAGATAAAACTAAAGAACATCATGTTTAGTGAAATAAACCAGAGTCAGAAAGCCAAGGGTCACATGTTTTCTTTCCTATGTGGAAGCTAGAGAGGGAAAAAAAAAGATGGAAAAGGGATTTTCATGAAAATAGAAGGAAAACCAGTAAAATAGAGGATGATGATAAGGAGACGGAGGAAGGGAGGAAAAAGGAAAATACTGGACAGTTAAATTGACTAAATTGTGTTATATGCACATATGAATATATCACATCCACTATTTTGTTAAATTATAATGCAACAATAAAAAAGGATAATATTGTTAAATTTATTTTAACCATGAGATTCAACATGATGAAATTATTCTGAGCCATTTCTTGTATTTCTTCATTTTGGGCAAATACTTTCTTTAGTCCTGTGAGGGAAAATAAAATTTTAGTTCTAAGGACCAAAACATCTTTAATATAACATTACAAAATAAGGCTTGTATTTTGCACTTGTTTGCAGCAATAACTTTGGTGTAAATGGTTTGTTGAGCTTTTGACACTTAGTCTCTCACTGGGAATCAATGAATGACAGTCTGTCCATGGAAACATCAAGGAATAATCACATTAATGGGGATACTAGTTTTAAGCCCTCATAACTCATTGATTTATTGGTTAAAACAAGTTCTTTCAAGCACATTTCCCTACTTGCTCTCCCTTTTTTCTGGGAAGAAGAGGGCTATTAAATTCCAAATGGGCATATAATAGAAATATATTCTAGCAGTCATTGTAGACTTCAAGCATCTTGTTAAAATGGTGATACTCTATCTTTTCTAAAATGAGATTTGCATAGTATCTTCATAACTGTTCTTATCATCTTATCATGTTTTCTACTCTATATTGTACATATAGTAAGATCTCAGAAATAAAATTACCTTGGCAGTATTGACAGTTTTCCAAGTGATGAATAACCATCAATGGCTTGTTACTAAAAAGAAAGTGTGGAAACATCGGATTAACATTGAGTCAAAACATACAGTGGAATTAGACAAAGTTTTGTTATATTTGCTAAGATTTATAACTTCAGATTTTCATATCATAGCGATGTGGTCTATAGTAGTGTGGCCCCAGAATTGATAGCATGAAGGTTATCAAGTAGCATGTTAGAAATGTAAATTTATAGGGTTCATTCTAGACCTGCTCAATCAAAATTGCTAGCTATGGGGAATCTGCAGCTTAACAAGCATAGTGTTGAGTCTTAGGTACATGATAGTGCAGTTAGATAAATAAAGAATACAAATATAAAAAATAAGATAAATAAAAATCAATCATCCCCAAAGATGAAGAGATATTGTGAACAAAATATTAATTTCCAATGAATACTTGGTTTATGATTTCAGGAGAGTCAAATATTTATTTTTACAAAAAGGCTAGTAATATTTGACAATTTCCACATTCTTTCATCCTCATACCAATTTCCAATTTGCAAACAACCTAATTGAAAGTTTCCTACTGAAACATTTTTCAGGGTCATTTTAACTCTGAAAAAAGGTTTAAATGGCAGCTAATTTGCTTCCTCACTCTTTACATTAAAAGAATAAATAGTAACTATAGTAAGGGATAACAGAATTATGGTTTGGATATGTTTTGGCTTGAATGTGGCTTGTTCCCCCAAAGGTTTTGTACTGGAAGATTGGTCCCCAGTATGGTGGTGGTAAGAGTGGGGCCTAGTTATAAGGTAATGAGGTCATGGGGGCTCCACACTCATCAATGTATTAGTGCTGTTTCATTGGAGTAGTTCTGGTTTCCTGAGATTGGAATAGTTTCCAAAAGAACACAGTGTTATCAGTGAGCCTGGAACCTCCACTGCCTCTCCTTTCTACATGCGCTCATGCTGTGTGATACCATCTGCCATGAGTCCCTAACTAGATTCAGGCAGATGCTGGTGCCATGCTTTTGAACCTCCCAAACTGTGAACTAAATAAACCTCTTTTTATAAATTACCTAGCTTCAGGTATTTTGTTATAGCAATACAAAACAGATATAGGATGAATTTTAAAATGTGGTGTTAATCCTGAGAATATTGTGGATATTAAAGGAGATAGATTCTGGTATATTTTTGTTCAGCATAAGTCTTTAAAAAATATAATTAACAAATATAATAATATAAAATTCTGTCATTGCACAAGTCTATGCTATACCAAATATTTCAGTTTCAATAAATGTTAAACATAAAATTTGAACTATTAATAATTTTCTTTAATCTTCAAACTTGGAATTTAAGCAGATTTTAGGGTAAGAATAAACACTACAACTTACCTTTGTATATTTATAACATAGTAAGAAGGCTGGCATTTGCCAACAACTTCAAACTTATTGGTGAAAAAGACTAAAGAATAAAATATTATCCTCACTTTTTCTTAGTAGAAAACTAAGTGTAAGAATATTTTTTTAATGGTGATAATACTTAAAATCTATTCTCTCAGCTCTGGAACTCAGACATTATAAGCATCAACCAAGTAATTTTGCCACTGACAATTCTTTGGTTGAATTTAGGGGGTGTAGGTGTCCTGAGACAAAGACTAACAGTTTAGTATTTAGTCCTTCTGATTTCCTGAAGTGCTACTGTTTCTTCCCAGCAACTACACAGAGCTGGAAACAAGCACAGCAGTGTTTAGGAAAACGGATTGAAGTAACTTGTAGAAAACTAATTCCACCTTCAGATTTCTGGGCAATTAGGATCTGAGGAAAAAGTTATCAGGAGTATAGAAGACTCACTCTTAACAGTTGAGCTATGAATGAGCTGTTCACAAATTCAAATTGAGACAATCTTCCATTTTAAGAAAAGCACAGGAATATTTTTGGCAGAAGTTGAAGTAGCAACAATCTAAAATAAGGCTCCAAAATTTTTTTCAGTAGGAGAAGAAAGTAAATATTTGAGAGTTTGCAGGCCATGTGGTTTCATTTTCAAGTACTCAACTCTGCCATTATCACACAGAAATATCCATAAAGAATAAGTTTAAAAAACCAGTGTGGCTGTTGCAGTAGAATTTTATTTTATGGACACTAAAATTTGAATTTCACATAATTTTCACATGTGACAAAATATTCTTTTGATTTTTATTAAACATTTAAAAATGTAATAATAATTTTTAGCTTTTACAATGTATAAAAAAGGGTGGCCTCTTTGCACATTACATACAGGGGGAAACCAATTCAGATTTCAGCAGATTTCTCAACCCAGACCCTCAAAGCCAGGAGATCCTGGAACAACATATACCAAGCTCTGAAAGAAAATGGGTGCCAACCAAGAATCTTATATCTAGCAAAATTAAGCTTCAGATTTGATGATGAAATAAAAACCTTCCATGATAAACAAAAGTTAAAAGAATTCACAGCAAGAAAGCCTACACTAGAGAGCATGGCAACATATTCCACGAGGAAGAAATGAAAAACAACAATGAAAATTGGCAAAGGGAAGAACTACACTAAAGGAAAAGCCAATCAAAGGAGAAACCAAGTCAAATTAAAAACCAAAAATAAACTAAAATGAATGGGAATACAAGCCATATTTCAATAATAACTCTGAACGTTAATGGCCTAAACTCATCAATTAAAAGACATACACTGGAAGATTAAGTTTAAAAAAGACTAAAATTGTGGAAGTCACATGGATGTTGGTTCAGGGCTATGTCTACAATGGAGAAAAGGACTGTGTTGGGAATATCAGCTGACGATAAAAACTGGTTATTGTGCTATCCAATTAATTTCTTATCCTTATCCTTCTATAGCTGTATAAGTAAGGCAATTATTTTCCTTTCTTCTTTCAAAATTTTTTCTTTGTTTTTAGTTTTCTGTAATTTGGTTATGAGATAAATATGTATTACTTTATTTAATCACCTATTTATGTTTGGTACTTATCCTACTCGATATTCTCTCAAATCTGTGCTTTTTTTAAAAAATATTTATTTTTTAGTTGTAGGTGGACACAATAGCTTTATTTTATTTTTATGTGGTGCTGAGGATCGAACCCAGTGTCTCCCGCATGCTAGGTGAGCACACTCCCACTGTGCCATAACCCCAACCCCTCAAATCTGTGCTTTTTATCTTAGTTTTTGAAATTTTTTCAGATAGTTTTACTTCAAATATTTTTTCTGCTCTGTTTTCCTTTCTGCTTTTTGTATTCTAATTATGCATGCTTTATTCTTTGATATTGTCTCACAGTTCCTGGGTTGCTTTTATTTCCTTTGTACTTTTGTTTGGGAAATTTTTAATTAACTTATCATCAAGATCATGATTTCTTTCCTTGGCCATAATTTAATTGATGGCATCAGAAGGCATTCTTCCTTTCTATTTTAGCATGTTGGATTCCTAGAATTTTGTTTTGATTCTTAAAGTTTCCATTTTCCCTAACATAGTTTATAAGTTTTTGCATGCTGTGTACTTTTTTCCCATTAAAGTATATGACATATTAATCATAATTAGTTTTTTTTTAACTTGGCAATTCAAACATGTATGATATGTTTGAGTCTGATTTTTATCTTCAGACTACATTTTAGCATGCCTTCTGGCCTGTCTTGTAATTTTTTGTTGAAAGCCAGACATGTTTTATTGAATAATAAAAAAATAAGTTAAATAGGCCACTGGTAGGAGTATTTATTTTATCTGGTGAGAACTTGTCTGGTGTTTAATGCTTGCTTGCAACTAAAGGTACCAGAGACTTTAAGTTTTCATCCTGTACTTTTTTTTTATCTCACTGAGTTTTCTTAAAAAAAGAATGTGTAAATTACAACTCTTTCAGCTGTAACTGATTGGTATTATACCAGATCCTTATCCTTGCTGTTGTATAGGTCAGATACAGGACAAAAGAAATTTTTCTAATTCCATCCAATCTTTAAATTTTTCTAATTCTATCCAATCTTTAAGTGGGTCTATGCCTGAGGACTATGACTTTCACAAGTGTTTCATCAATGTGTCCCACCCCCATTGGCACCCTTACTCCCATCTCTGACTGCAATATTCCCAATATTTTTCCTTGAAATTTTCTCCTTAATTGACTTTGTTTTTAAGTCACAACCTAATCCTATCAAACATGAGGTCTTTTTGGAATCTTCAGTGGTAAACTGGTAGGGTATCTGGAAGGAAAACTGTGGATCTGAGAGGGTTTCCCTAAGTCTACAGGACCCCAAGGTTTCCTTAATCTCAAATTAGCCCATATTCTGTCTCCAGCTACTCTTCAAGATTATATATAGAAGTTGACAGCTCTAGCAGTACATTGTTGAGTTCAAGAAATGTAATTTGATTTTCAGACATTTTTGTTACTGTAAGGATAAGATCAATGACTTTTGATTACTTAACATATAAGAGATGAAATATGAAGTCAGTTTCTTAATTTTAAAAAAATGTTTAAAAACTTGTTTAATTTTATTCATTCTTTCCATTTCTATATTCTTTTTTCCTTCTGATTTTCTTTCCATTTTATCATCCATTTTATTTGGGAAATGGTTTTGTTGAGTGTAGAAAACCAATGTGATTAATTCTATTTCATGTTTTTAATCTTATTCCTACATCTGTAGACTGTTTTTAATTTCTTTATATAGAATAATTTATATAATTTTCATATATTTAGTAGTTTTATATATTGAATAGTTTATAGTTTGTCAGATCTACATTGCATTATTTCTTTTGAGGCAGGTACCAGGAATTGAACTCAGGGGTATTTGACCATTGAGGCACATCCCCAGCCCTATTTTTTGTGTTTTATGTAGAGAGAGAGGGTCTCACTGAGTTGCTTAGTGCCTTGCTATTGCTGAGGCTGGCTTTGAACTCACGATTCTTCTGTCTCAGCCTCCCAAAGTGCTGGAATTACAGGCATGTGCCACCACGCCCAGCTACATTGTATTTCTACTCATTCTTTCTTAAACAATATTCATAGATTCTATTGGATAATTAAAAACTAATAAGTAAATTTTAAAAATTATGTTATATTCATGTACAAATATGTCACATTGATACCATTGTATAATTAATATGTGTCAATAAAATTTAATTTTAAAGAGAAGGGTGGCCTCTTAGTTAAACTCTCATGAACCATCACTTCAGATTGTAACAAAACTAAGTTGAGAGAAAGAGTAGCATTTTGTAGTTGTACTTTTGAGACTCTAGAATTACATCTACAAAAGCCTCCATGTTTAGCATCATTTGGTGAATAAACTTCATAAATTCCCTATTTTTTTCTTTTAAAATAGATGACAAATTCAGCTGCTTTAAAATTCAAAAGTTAAAGTGCTAAAAATTCTTCTTCCCCCTGCTGTTTTTCAAATGTAAGCAGTATTATTATTTCTCAGGGTTCCTTCCAGAGGTTTTCCTGAGTATGTAAATATATTGTATAAGTCTATATTCATGTACACATGTATATGCATGCGTATATACATATTCCTTTCTTTAAAAGAAAATGGGGCTGTGGATATAGCTCAGTGGTAGAGCACTTGGCTAGCATGCATGAAGCCCTGGGTTCAATGCCTAGTACTGCAAGACAACATAGTCTGGGTGCAATGATACATGCCTGTAATATAACTACTCAGGAGACTAAAGCAGGAGGATCCTGAGTTTGGAGGCCAGTCTGAGTAACTTAGCAAGACCCTGTCTCAAAATACAATAAAATAAAACCCACAAATACTAGCACACATAAATGTATCATAGATATGATTCTTTTGTATAATATTCCATTAAATGGATATGTTTTAATTTTAATCAGTCCTCTTGAAGATAGGTATTTAAATTGTTCCAATCTCCCATTTTAGATTATTTCTAAACATTTAGATTTATATAAATATTTATTTGGTGAACATGTAGTTACATATGCTTTTGTGCATGGGTAGGTATTTCTGTGAATAAATTTCAAAAACAGTTTCTAGGTTGAAAAGTATGTGCATTTATAATTTTGATGTCTACTTTGTGTAGAAGCTGTATCAATTCATATTCCCTTGGGTAATGTGAGAGGTAACTATTTCCTCTACTTTCACTAAAACTAGTTATCAGGTTTTGAACTTTTTTATCAGTTCAAAGAGAAATTAAGGTGGTTTTATTTTCTTATAAATCAGCCAATATTATGTTTGAGTGTCTTATTTTTCTGTTCTTTGAACTGCCACATCCTTTGCTAATTTTTTTCTGTTGACTTGAACTTTTTTCTATTAATTTTTAGAGAAATTCACCTTTGTAATATATACTACAGTTCTCCTCTCTCTCTCTACCTTCTTCCTTTGCTTATGTTAATTTTTTATGCAGAAAATACATGTATTCAATATACTACATATTTTAGTTGCTTCTTTTCTTTTCTCATTTTGATTGGGCCATACTTAAGGGCAGGAATGTGGTAAGGAAAGAGGAGGATCTAGGATAAGAGTTGAATAGTTTTATTTTCATCTCATCCTAATCTCAGATTTCCCTTATTGTAAGTACTTAAATAAATCTTTGCAATAGTATTTTCTAATACTTTAATGATTTCATTTCTATAAAATTACATCTTTGTAATCTGTTTTGGTATAAATATGTGAGGTAAGGATCCAAACTTTTTAATCTTTTCCCAAATGGCTACCAAATTCTCTTTAATACTAATTATTTCATAATCTGTCTCTTACCACTCATCATGTAAAATATTCTTCTAATATCAACTGACCAATTTAATTGACGGGGAGAATTGTGTATATTGATGTTTATATTAGGTTTTGTATATTTATGGTGTATAACATGATGTGTTGATACATCTCTACATTATGAAGTGGCTAAATCAAGGTTTCAAACTAAGCATTTCTTCACATAATTTTTATGGTAAGAACAAGTAAAATCTACTCTCTTGGCAATTTTCAAATATATAATGTTATTAACTATTGTCATCATGATGATAATCTCTCTCTTGAATATATTCTTTCTAACTGAAATGTGTGTCCTATGACCAATATCTTTCCAGCACCTTCCCCACCTCTACCCACCATACCCACTGCCATACTCTGGTAACCATGATTTTACTTTATTCTATATAAGATCTTGTCACATGTAAACAAGGAAAATTAAACTTCTAATTTGGATACTTTTCTGAGTTTGATGTTTTGAAATTCCACACATAAGTTCATTCATGTAGTATTTGTCACTCTATGCCTGGATTATTTCAAACAACATAATATCCTCCAGACTCATCCATATTCTTGCAAATAACCAGATTTCATTCTTTTAGACTAAATCATATTCCATAGTATGTACATGCCACATTTTCTATATTGATTAGTGACATTGAGCATTTTCTATATTTGTTGACACTTAGGTTGGTTCCATATCTGGGCTATTCAGAATAGTGCTGCAATAAACATGGAAACACAGATTTTCATACTGATTTAATATCCTTTAGATATATACCTATGTGTCCATCAATTTTGCTTTTACTTTTAATTTTTTGAGGAAACTTCATACTGTTTTTCATAATGGCTGCACTACATTCTGTTTCCATCAAGTATGAGCAAGGGTTCCTTTTTCTCTACATTTTAGCCAGGATGTGTTAGTTTTCCTCTTTTTGATAATACCCATTCTAAAGGTGTGAGCTGATGATACCTCATTGTGGTTTTCATTTTCTTGTGATTAGTGACATTGAGCATTTTTTTATTATTTGTTAGCTGTGGCTTTTTAGCCTGTCCATCAACTCAAACAATTATCATTTCTTAGTGGTGAGAGTATTTAAAAACCTTCTATTTATTTTGAAATTTACATTATTATTAACTATAGTTACCTTGTTGAGCAATACAACATCAGAACTTACTCCTCCCATCTAAACGCACATGTTGTCCAACCTCTCTTCTTTCCCATCCACCTCTTGGCCTCCTCCAGTTCCCAGCAACCACCACTCTACTCTCTACTTATGTATATAATTTTTTTATATTCCACACATAGGTGAATTTATATAGTATTTGTCTCTGTCTCTGCCTGGCTTATTTAACATAATGTCCTTTAGGTTCATCTATATTGTTGCAAATGACATAATTTAGTTTTATAAAGCTGAATAATATTCTATTATGTGTATATACCACATTTTATAAATCTATTTATCCCTTGATGGATACACAGGTAATTGCCACATCTTGGCTATTGTGACTAGTGTGGCAATGAACAAGGGAGTCCAGATGTCTCTACAGCATCCTAATATCAATGCCTTTGGGTATATACCCAGTAGTGGTATTGCTGCATCATATGGTAATTTTACTTTTGGTGTTTTGAGGAAACAATATTGTTTTTAGAAGGACTGCACTATACAAATTAAAACTACAGGAGATATCACCTCATCTGTTGATTGGGTATTACAAAGAGGATGAAAGATAGCAAGTGTATGTGAGGATATGGAGGATTTTTATATATTGATTTTGTCCCCTGGAACTTTACGCAATTCATTTTTAGTTCTAATAACTTTTGGTGGAATCTTTCAGGTTTATTCTATATAAGATCTTGTCACATGTAAACAAGGAAAATTAAACTTCTAATTTGGATACTTTACTTTTTTTCTCTCTCTCTTGCTTAATTACATTGATTAGGACTTCTACTGTGTTGAATAGAAGTGGTAAGAGCGGACATCCTTGTTTTGTTTCTGATCTTAGAGAAAAACCTTGCCACCTTTCATTATTGAGCTTGGTAGCTATGGGCTCATCACAGGGCTTTACTATGTTGAGATATGTCCCTTCTGTATCTAATTTGTTGAGAGTTTTATTATAAATGGACGTTGAATTTTGTCAAATGCTTTTCTGAATCTACTGAGATGATCATCTGTGTTTTGTCTTTCATTCTGTGAAAGTAGTGTATTGTATTTGCTGATTTGCATATGTTAAATATGTTAAATGCATCCCAGGAATAAATTCTACTCAATCATGGTGAATCATTCTTTTGTTTTGTTTTAATACTGGGAATCAAACCCAGGGTGCTTTACCACTGAACTAAATGCCCAGTTATAATTTTCTTTTCTTGTAGTATGTCTTTGCTCATTGGTCTGTTCAAATTTTCTATTTCTTCTTGATTCAGTCTTGGTAGGTTTTGTGTGTAGAAATTAACTTTCCTAGGTTACCAAGTCAATTTTGGTTCAATAGCTTTTGTACATTTTCTGCCAAATTTATTCTGGGGTATTTAAACTTTTTGGTTGCCATTTTAAATAAGATATTCTTAAATTTTTTTGAATGTGCTTTCGTGTATTTAAGTTCTATTATTGACTTCTGTGTTAATTTATTCTCATGTAATTTGAATTTTCATTATTCCATATAGTTTTTGTTGTTCCCTTCAGTTTTTCATGTATACATAGTCATCATTTGCAAATAAAGATACTTGTATCCTCTCCTTTCCAAGTTTTATACTTTATACCATCATTTAGTCTCATTGTCTACTACCTTCAGAACAACGTTAATAGTTGTGCTGATGGTGGACATCTTTTGTTTTTTTAGATTTTTAAAATTTGTTCTAATTAGTTAAACATGATAGCAAAATGCATTTTGATACATCATACATAAATGGAGTATAACTGTTTATTCTTCTGGTACCCAAAGGATTTAAAATCAGCATGCTATGGTGGACATCTTATTCAGACATGAATGGGGCATGTCTCTGTTTTCCCAGTAAACATGATGTTGACCTTTTTTTCTTGTTAAGTTCAGTTTAATATTAATTAAAATGTTAATTAATATTTAAAAATATTGGCTTAAAAGTTTACATATAGATATTGTATTCTATTAAATATCTTTCCAGCATTTGTGGAAAGAGAAGATACTTGTATGATTTGCCTCTTTATATATATTAAATGATTTTACTTAATATGTTTTTTAATCTCTAATCATCCTGGAACTTCCAGACTAAACCTTATTTTATCAGGGCTGTACTTTACTGATATGCTGTTTGTTTGTTACATCAATATGTGGAAATATTAATAACTTCTTTTATTGTAATATTTGGCCAGTTTTGAGAGTACTTAACTGATTCTCATTTAATTTGGTATATTTCTTCTTGAAAGAATATTGGAATTGGATGTTCTTTAGATACTTGATAAATTCTTGGGGAGATTTTTTTAAAAATATGAGGGTTCTCAAATATTTAATAAGTCTGTAAAGATAAAAACTTTTGGCCATAGAGTTCTTGGTTAATAACTATGAAAATGAGTTTGAAAAAAAGTTCCCTAGATTGTTCTGATGACCAGACAAGCTAAAGGACTGTTGCCTTAAACCAATTTCCTATTTAAGCTTGTATAATGCCTAATTTGTGATACTGTTTTGTTTATACAACATATTAAAAAGCTTGCTTATGTAATGAAGAATTTAATACAGTGGTATTTATAGCTTTTTTAAAATTAAAAAATAACTATTGTAACAGCAACTATTTTTTTAAACCAAATACAAGAGTAGAACAAATACTTGTGGCAGCCCTTCAAAAGCTGACATACTTGCTTTGGGTATTTTTATGAGGCATCTGTATGATCTGTGAAAATTATCTGAGAGGTATTTTACCTTTTCTGAGCATGGAAGAGACCTTCTTCATAAGTTTGTACCCAAGTGATATCATCACCCCATCCTGAAGTAGAAGGGAGAAATCAATGCATCAATTAAGGACTACAGAGGAGTTCTGAATTGGGGTTTTGATAAGCAGGTATCTAACTACAGACATTTAACTCAGCTACTAAGCAGTTGACTAGCATGTGGTGTTGAGGATACACAGTTATAACTGGTTTACAAAGAGTGCTGTCCATTTAGATTATAGCATAGAGGATTTAGGACTGTAATTCAAATAGGCCCATGGCCTTGAACCTGGTAAGTATGTAATAAAGGCTGTTATGATTAGTGATGGCTAAAAGGACATCTCAGAATCATGCAAAGACTCTGACTTTCAAAATGGCCAGGAAATAACAGGTAATCTTGACATACTTTATAAAACTGTCAGGAACCTTTTGGACTGGACTCCAGAGTACCCTTTGTATATTGTGTACCAAGAGATGTTGACCCTTCTAAGAGAGGAAGGAAAATGGAATTACAAACTTTGCTTTGAGTTCTGACTTAAAAAAAATTCTGTTGTGGGAATTTCATGATTAAAAACACAATAAAACATAGGTGTCTTGAAAACAGCTGAAAGAATGGAGAAGAAATAGAAAGTAATAAGGAGAGAGAGAGTCCAAGTAGTTGGGAATATATGTTAGAGACTGAAGAATAAGACCATCAAGAAAAATGCACATTGTAGAGTATTTTCAGGAATTGCTTCAGACTACGGATGAGGCAGATTGAATTAATGCAAAAATTAGAAATACTAGTGTGCTACTTTGAACCTAGGTCATCTTCTGTGTTTCAAATGTGCAGATTGCAGTTTATGGTTTTGAGATCATGGATAAACAATAGCCAATAATTATGAAGCAGAATTTGAAGCAAGATAAATATGATTCTATGTTTTTTGCTTGTTTCTTTTCTTTTTTTGGTGGGGAGGGGTGTGCCAGGGATTGAACTCAGGGGTACTCGACCACTGAGCCACATCCCCAGCCCTATTTTGTATTTTATTTAGAGACAGGGTCTCACTGAGTTGCTTAGCACCTCACTTTTGCTGAGACTGACTTTGAACTTGTGATCTTCCTGCCTCAGCCTCCCAAGTTGCTGGGATTACAGGCATGTGCCACCGTGCCTGGCCCAAATATACCAATTCTTAATGATGGGGTTCTCAACTAATATCAGTTATCTTCCCTATTAAAGTAGTTTAATAATTAAAATAATAGAACCATGAAGTCATTTAAAATGTCATACGTATTCAAATAAAATTTTTATAAAATTCACCAAACATTTAAAATAAATATTTAAAAATGGGCAAGAAGAATGTTAATGCCTTATGGTATAGTTTTAGCTATGCTATTTTACTATCACGGAAGGTCTTGACAGGCAATGACTAGATTAGTCTTTTGGCATTTTAAGGTTATTGAGCTCATTTATTTTATTAGGTGTACAGAATCTATATAATAAATTATATTTAGGAAAGTATTTTCCCTTTTTACTACCTTAACAAAAAAGTATTGCCTTTCTAGATAAATAGTTTGTATGATGGTTCAACTGAAGTTGAATTAGTTAATTTATGTAAATAATGATGAACACTTGGCTGGTATTCAGTACATCTGTTAGGAAACGAATGAACTTGTAAGGTAAGTCAGTGTTTTAGAACTTGAAATTACACTATGATTAATCTCTATTTGTTTGCCCAATTCACATTACCAAATAGTGGTCAAGTGCTTTGTGATTATACTGATAATTTTGAATTAAATATGGGAACAAATGAATTTATTAACCTGAAAGATAAGAACCAACTCTGAGAATTTTTTCTTCAGAATTTTTTTTCTACATGAAGATATATTAGTTTCTTAGGACAAAGTCAAATAGTATGTACAAATTTAGAAATGTTTTCTAAACCTGTAGCCAATGACAAGTTTAGATTGATGTCTAAAACTGCAGTTATTTTCAGAATCATAGTAAGAACATGGTTAACCAAAATTCTCAGAGTTTGGGATAAAATATCATTTTCTAAGTAACCTTGTATAAAATCATTCCAAATTATTTTCTTGCCTTAATAAGTGGAAGACTGGGAATCTTATTTTGAGGAACCTTAAATTTTTGTGGGATATCATTATGACATATCAATTAATAATTTTCTAGGATTCTAATTACCAAATTATAGATATCAAATCAATTTCCCACTATTTCTACAAAAGATGCAAAATTTTTATCATTCAAGAGTTAGATTCATTGCCTAAAATCAACTGGTTCCTTCTTTCTTTTTGAAGTCAAGTTTGAAGTCATATACAACAAACATCTAGTTAATTATTTTCTTCATATTAGACTATTGGTGAAAATAGTAGGTATTTTAAAAACAATCCAAGTGACTGAGTTTAGAAAATAAAATGAGATTACGGTACCTCTTGATAGTGTCTGTGGAGGTCTCTTTTCCTTTCTGATTGCAATGGAAAGGCTGGAAGAAACTGTGATAAATAAGAGGCAGAGGGCCAAAGCTGAGTGTAACATGATGTCTTCCAGAGAACCCCTCAGAAGAAGCTAGATGACAAAAGGCATTTTCAGTATCTAGTGGGTTCCTTCAGGCTGTGACTAAGACATTGGCTAAGAGCTGGACAGAGAACCTGTGCTGACAGGTTGCTCTTTAATTTCACATAGTGTAACCACCTACAACTTTGGTTCACATTTTATTTTTAAAATACTTTTTAAATTTAATCAATTTAGCAAATGTACAGATGGCAAAAAGTCAGGTTCTGGACACCCTGGTCATGGTGAGATGTAGTTGAAAGAAAACAAGATGTGGACACACAATCCTGCTTCTGAATCGCCCTGTAGTGCACACAGCCCCACAATGAGACTCAAATAAGATTGGGTTAATCGTATTTTAACTTCAAAGTGCAATGCAAAGGTGATTTTAGCATGCAGGAATGTTCTTTGTCTTTTGGTTCTTCCGAATCTAATAGTCTAATAGAACACTCTAACTCTATACCAAAATAAGATTAGGCACCACCAAATATTGCTTAAAATGGAAATCAGGAAAAATTGAATACAGATGAGTCTTGTCTCAATGCTTCTGTAGTCGCATCTGTCTACTTTCAATAGCTACTCAGCCTTTTGACCCTCAGTTTATAAATTCAGTTCTTCTAATTTATAAATTGAGCATTATCACATTGCTATGAATTAAACATATGTATAAAGTATAGAAATAAATGTACATATATCCTTCCCATTTATATATTTTCTAATTTTATTGTCATTTTTATCATTGACTTGTGTTATTCAATAGTAAATTCCTCATCAAAATAATGAGATTTCCTTACTAAAATATAGTGAAAGATTATCAATTCTGCTCAAACACAGAAGTTGCTATATTTAACTGTATTAGTTATTAAGGAAAGTTGAAAGATTAATAAAACAAAATAAATTAGTATTGGCAAAACATCCATAATATGCTAGTCAATGTCAAATAGCAATTGTAGTATGGGGGAGCAGCAACTTGCCAGTGAAGTTTATAGATTCTAGGTTTCTGCAGATATTTTCTCATTCCTTTCATTCTAGCATCTTCTCCTTTGTAGTGATGTCTATCTTCTGTTTCCTCTCTGAATTGATAATGTTTGCTACTGGGGTTAGCTTTATTTAAATGATTTCCCTTTCCATTTATTACTTTCTTTGTAGTCAGGTACTAAAAATCCTTGTTAAACAATAACCACAGAATCTGATAAGGATCTCAATTTAAGTTCATAGGAACTTATTAAACCATAAAACATTTCAGAATGTCAGCTTGTACCTTAGGGACTGGTCATCTTGTATCTTAAAGGCTGAATCAAAGAGAAGGTAGATTTTAGTAAGGGATAGAGAGAGCTGATTCTGGGACACAAGTTCCAACATGGGAAGAGCAGGTTTAGTCGGTCGAGAGGTGCAGTGGAGAAACTGAAGCACCATTTGGGACATAGTCTTTTTTTATATATATATATTTTTTTTAGTTGTTGCTGGACTTTTATTATTTTTTTTAAAAAATTGTTTATGTGTGGTACTGAGAATTGAACCCACTGCCTCATACATGCTAGGCAAGTACTGTACCACTGAGCCACAACCCCAAACCCTAGAACAGTCTTAACCTGAATCCAGTAGCTTCGAGAAGGTCTATGGATGAGCTATAGTAGGCTAAATGAACAAAGTTTAAAAAACTGTGAGACTGTTTGGAAACAGTTATGAACTTCTGTTCATTTTCCTTGAAAAGAGGGTCCCAAATTGGCTTCACATTCTTCTATGATCTTGAATGTGAAGAAGAGCTAGGAAATGTGAAGAGCTAGGAATGTGAAGAAGACCTGGAGAAAGCATTAGAAAGGTTCTCTGTTAGGAGCAGAGATAAGTGGTGGAATCTATATTTTAAAAAAAAATTAGAATGTGTAATTTTATCATACCTGCTATTTAAACCTGCCAAGTTTAGAGTTGAACGGGGACTGAATTATTTTTAATTTCAAATATCTTTGTATTATTGTCAAGTAATTACTTTTAAAGTAAAAATCTTAAGTTCTTATTTTATATTGTTTAATAAATTAAAATAGACATTAACTATAGTCTATGACAGCAATACAACTTGAAACTTGAACTTTTTTTTCCCTTTTTTTTTTGATGAACAATACTTTTATTGGCAAAGTATGTTTTGCTGTGGGTCCTTTACTATCAGTTGCAAAGCTAAGCTGCTTGGGGTACAGCTGAATATGACATTTATATACCTTGAAAGCACATAACTGAATATCTAAAATTAGGTTTTATAAACTGGCTAGTTAGCATTTTCTGATACTAGGATATTACTCTTCAAAAGTAATTTAACCTAAGCCATTTACTCGTGTATTATGATAAAATTTATATGTTTTAAAATAAAACAAAAACTTAAAATGTACAATAAAAGAACCATTGTCACTTCTAGCATAATTTTTAGAGTCATTTTTTGATTAGTGTTTACTATCATTACTATAAATAAAGAATAAAACGATAAAACCAGCACAGGAAATCCAGATGAAAAATACAATTTCATTTCACTTTCCCACACTTTACTGAAAACCTCACTTTCCAAGAGCAAAAACTAATCTTTTAAATATAGCAGAGATTGACTGCTGATTTAAGAAATCTGGAAACTGCTTGCTTACCTGAACCGGCCAGTCTCTTGTTGGAAGTGTGCATCAGATGTTTCTGGTTAAAAAGGGGTGTGGGTTTATAGACACGCACACACACATGATCTACAACCTCACCTATAGAGACAAACTTACCAACTAGGGTTGTATGAGAAACTCGGGATGTCTTTCCAGTTCTCATGCTTCTCTTAGTAGAAAAGCTTTCCTCTCTGTCTAAATTAAGATCGAATGTCCCCACAAAATGAGGCCAAAGACCATCTTTGTGTTTTTTTCCCCCCTACCTTTTATTTCCCAAGGCAATTTATTGCTTGGCTGGAGTTCAGCACCAAAAAAAGAAAAGGAAAGAAAAAAAGGAATGTAGAAACTGTATGCTATTGTCTCAATGAGAGTTCTGGGAGGCTTGCAGATTAGATATAAAGCAAATAGAAATTCCTAAGGGTTACTCTATTTACAGGAATATAATTAACCACTACAGAGATCAGATCCTTTCTTCTGAGAAAGAATGAAATAAAAATGCTGTTCTAAAATTCAATACTTTCATAATTTGATTACAATCTTGTGTAAAAAATAGAAAAGCAATTAGATCAGTATGTTTATATTTAATAAATATTATTTAATTAATTAGTTAAAATGATCTAAAGCAGGGGTGAACAACTCTGGTCCATTTATTTTGTGTGGCTCAGGATCTAAGAATGGCTTTTATGCTTTTAAATGGATGGAAAAAAATCAAAAGAAGAATTATATTTTGTGATATATGAAAATTGTATGAAATTTAAATTTTAGTGTCCATAAATAGAGATTTGGTGGATGATGCACAGCCTTACTCTTCGCTCATATATTATCAATGAATGCTTTCACATCGCAACAGCAAACCTGAGTCTGTGTATCAGGAAGTATGTGGCCTGCGAAGCCCAAAATAGTTACTAACTGACCCTTTATAGAAACAGTTTGCTAATCCCTAATCCAGGTTATCATTCATAAATTCCTCCCTTCTTCCCTCACTCCATCTGTCCCTCTCTTCCTTTCTTTAATTTGTCAATTTTCTCTGAGTATATCAACAAATGCAGTTTTAAAATATGGGAATGATGACTTTCTTGTTCCTGGTATTAGGGAGAGTGTGATTCTAGTATTTTTCTCTTAGACACAGGGCTGAATTTGTTTTACCATGTTAAGAAAGCAGCCATTATTCCTGAACTAAATCTCCTAAAAGCACAAATGGATTATTTATAAACACTGATATATGGATTTCCTCATTCAATATAAAAGGCTTATCATTTTTCAAATGGAACCATTTTTCTGATCTGAGGAGACCTCATGTAGCCAGGTTATATTATTCTTTTACTGTACCACTATGTAGTGGCACCCCCCCGCCCCCACTGAAAATCTTAAGCTTCTCCAGAAATCTGCACCATAAATAATCTTAAGACTGTCAGCAAAAGAGTCTGTACTAAAGAATTCAATGTAGTTAAAGTTCCTATTTCTTGTTGCTGTATCTTGCTTGGCCACTGGCCAGAAAGAGATCAGCACTCCAGGTGCTGAATGCCCCCTTACTAGTTTTTCAAAAGAAACATTTTTGAACTATCTAGTGTAGTAACAATATAATCGTTTATAAATCTTTTTAAGTGGAAAGCAGATTTGTAAATGCAAAGTGTAACAAGAAGGATAGATCCTTTAACAAGGCCTCTGGCCTTGGGCCTGAGCTACACAGAGATGTTTACATTTCAGAGACAAGAGAAGACATTACTAATTGGGCTCCATGGTAACAGCTGGCAGGGGGAAGAAAGAGGGGAGAAGCAGCTTTCCTCTTCTCAGGTACTGCCCTTGAAGTGTTAACTTGCCCAAAACAGTAAAAGAAAAAGCTGCTTTTGTGTGAACTTCTGCAGATTGTGAACTTCTAAGCCTCTCCCCTTACACCCAGGGTATAAAGTTCTGAAACTGCCTGAACTTGGAGTTCAGGGAAATTAATTGATTATAGCAGTAGCTGTACGCTCTGAACTGACTGCAGTCAAATAAACCTGCTTCCTGTTTCCTGTCTGGTGTCTTGCCTCGTCTGTCCCTACAACAACTACTTTGTGTGTTTGTCTAATTGTGTTTTCTTCCTTGAACAGGACTTACCCTGAAACATGCTATTCAAATGTGATCCTTCCTGCTGGAGTTAAGAAGCTCGACTTATAATTTTAATTTTAAATCCAGTATTTATAAAGCAAAGAAATAGTTGCACCATAATCCCAAAATTTCCCTGTTGGAGATAGGACTGGGGAAATTTCAACTTGTTCTTGACTGGGGATGGTTTATAGCTAAATGTCAAAATATTCTGGCATCTTTGTTTAATTTTTCATCTAATACTCATTTTAGTAGATTAGCAGATGAAAACAAGAAAGACGAAGTCAAGTATTCATGGGGTAGTGAAATTAGGTTGAATCAGTCGATCAGTCTTTGGGTCTCTCCCACGGTGTGAAAATGTAATTTAATGTAATTTATCCTGTAAACCCCAGACAATTTTGAGAGCAAAAGGAAGTAATAAAAGTCATTGGGACTATATAATTTTAAAATAATATTTTGAAATATATTCAGTAGTAAACTTCTTTAAAATATATGTATGTACATTAAGCAAAATTAAAAAAATTTTGGGGTACATTTATGTTAATCGTGTATAACATTCTACTTGTCTGAAACCACATGGTTGTTTTTGTTTCCCTCCACCTAAGAATTTTCTGATGTTAATTTTATTTCTTTATTTTTTAAAGATGTTTTTAGTTGTGGATGGACACAATATCTGTATTTATTTATGTGGTGCTGAGATTCAAACCCATTGCCTCACATGTGCTAGGCAAGTGCACTGCCACTGAGCCACAACCCTAGCCCTAATTTTCTTTATTTTTTTTTATGTGATTTTATATTTATTTTTCATACAATTTTTATCATTTTAGAAGTTTTCCCAATGGTTAGTATATTGGGAATTGTCAACAGCTCAACTGATACTTCTCTGTAGATCATACTATTTTTAATTAAGGAAATACTCTTTCTGTAGATGTTGGGTTACTTGATAAGTTCAAGATAATTTAGTTCAATGGAGGATAGCTTCAATTCTAATTTTAATCTTATTGAAATATTATCTTAATAATGTCTTTCAGTCATTAAAGGATGAAGAATCTTCTTCAGATGGCTGGGTAAGTAGCTCAGTGGTAGAGCACTCACCTAGCATGCATGAAGGCATGGGTACAATCTCCTGGACCACACACACAAAGATGACACATACAATGTTTATAATGCATCATTTAAGATTTCAAGGTTATATTGTAAAAACTATATTCATAAGCTGCATATGTGAAAATACCAATGCTTAGAATAAACTATATTTCTAGTTAACTCAAAATCTTTGTATAGGGAATCATTTTTATTTTGATAGCTTCAAAAACTGAATAGAGTAGTATTCAATGAAGGAGGATATAGTTCCTCCAGCTGATCTTCTACTTCACAAAAACAAATGCAATGTCAGGGGTGATTTTTGATCGCCACAGTTGGGGATGGTACATTTTAAACTCCTGACAATGCACAGCGCAGCTCCTCACAACAGAGACTTGGAATGGCAGAAGTGCTGAGGTTGAGAACCTGGTCTGTTTTATTTTAACCCAATCATGATGCTCCCCTTCCTGAAAAACTGTTTATCCATAAACAATGTAGTGTAATTCTTGCCTATGAAATACAGGGGTAAGTCCAAGGAAAGTTTTTTGGTTTTTTTGCTTTCTTTTTTTTTCCTCAGTAAAAATCAGTAAGTGCTTATAGTTCCCTTATCCTTTGGATATGGTTATGTCTGGAAATGTGGCAGCCAATTTGATAACATGGGGGTGGTTAAGAAACGCAAAATCAATATACTTTAAAGAGCCTGAAAGATTAAAAACACCTAGTTCCTATAAGTTATTTTTATCCCTTATCTAGCTGATTATTGATTTTCATTCTGTTCAGTCTTTTCTTCCTGGAAAACTTCTTCTATGTATATTGAAAATATGTCATGGTTTTCTGTGGATCCTTTATAATTTTCATCTTTTCAGCCTCTTCCTCAGTGTCATGAATTTCCCAAGTTTGTTTTCTAACCAACTGATTTGATTTTTGTAGCATTCAGTTTATTCTTAATTACCTCCATTACAGTAGAAATGTCAATGATCATACTTTTCCTTTTTCAAATTATTCTGTTTGACTATAGATCTTGTTTTAATGTATGCATGCTAAGATCCCTCTGTAAGTGATGCCTCCAGCTATTAACTGACTGATGGGACTAAAATCAGTGGTTATAAGGAGAAGAGCCTGGGTTCAACCTCAGATATTTTGAATCTGAATTTTGTGTTCTTTCCACTCTGGAAGGCTCAGTTTCCAAAGCCAGCATATTTGCCAGGTTTATACTATGGGTGTCTTGCCACACCAAGAGTATCCAGGTCTTGTGAACTTCCTGGAAACTCCTGCAGAATTGAAATTTTCTCCCATACACCATTAGATGGCTTAGCCCTGTAGGCTTTCCTTAGTATGTATTAGATTATGGGCCTATCAGTCTTTTCTCACTTTGACCTTGCCTATACTCAGCTTTCATGAATTTTCAATTTTGCTAAGTAGACTTTTCTGTCATTTCCAGGAGGGTATGATTCCCCCAGCCTGTATTATTCAAAGGAGAATTTAGAAGACGATATACTTAGATATCCATCTTGTATTGAAAGCTACCATTAACCCCACTTTAAATTAAACCTAAAATGAGTTGAGTGACTTGCCCAAGCTCACCATAAGGAGAAGAGCCTGGGTTCAACCTCAGATATTTTGGATCTGAATTTTGTGTTCTTTCCACTCTGGAAGGCCAGTATCTGCAGTGGTAGTGGATGCTTAGGGAAGGTGAGCCTTGATGAGGAACTGCAGAACTGCAGTGCTGTGTGGAAGAAAAGCAAGAACATGGAAGAAGATTGCATTCCTTATGGGTGACCACTGATTTTAGTCCCATCTTTCAGGATGCTGTCGCTGTCATCTTCATCATTGCTTTAACAGTTGTCACGAGAGCTTATTACAGCTAGGAGTGCTGTGAGGAGCAGTGATCATGCTGCTATTTGCCCTCTGCATCTAGTCTCCCATTATTCTGTTCCAGGGCCAGGATATCTGGGTCCAGATCCTGATCAGCAGCCACTGTGCCTCCAGGCAAGTTACTAATGTAAATAGAAATGATGATATTCCAGAATTGTTAAAAAGATTATATGGGAAAGAACTTGAAAAGTAATTGAAAGCAGATCGTACCTTCCCAGACAGGTATGCCTCCTCTGGACCAAGCTTCCATGTAGTTACTGAAGATAAAACAGATAGATAATAGAAACGTCAGTTGCTGTCTTTTTTGGAAGAAAAAGGAATATGAAGATGATGGTTAATGATGAATTCATAATAACTATTTGCTCTTATTTATTAAAGAACTCTTATTCAATTGAATCCACTAAACCCAAGAACTAAATAAGAAAATTATTTTAGCAACAGGATAAACTAATATAATATTAGGTATTTTCCCAAACTACGTGATCTTTGTAACAGTGACACTTATCTCAACATGAGAGGCAGATAGGTCTTTTTCCCACCAGTACTAGGAACTGAACTCAGGGGTGTTTTACCAATGAGCTACATTCCAAGCCCTTAAAAAAATTTTAAGTTGAAACAGGGTCTCACAGAGTTTCCTATTCTGGCCTTGAACTTGTGATCCTCTTGCTTCAGTTTTCTAAGGAGATAGGATAATAGACATACACTACCACACATAGCAGGCAGCCAGTTTTGAAAATTTATAATTCGAAGTGTTTCAAGTGGGGTTGGGGTTGTGGCAGAGCACTTGACTGGCATGTATGAGGCACTGGGTTTGATCCTCAGCACCACATAAAAAAATAAATTAAAAAATAAGTTATTATGTTTGTCTACAACACACACACACACACACACACACACACACACACACAGGGATTGAACTCAGGGGTACTCAACCACTGAGCCACATCCCCAGCCCTATTTTGTGTTTTATGTAGAGTATTACTGAATTGCTTAGCCTCTCACCATTGCTGAAGCTGGCTTTGACCTTGTGATTCTCCTGTCTCAGCCTCCCAAAGTCCTGGGGTTACAGGCATGCGCCACTGCGCCTGGCTCTAAAAAACATTTTTAACAAATGTTTCAAGTACTAATTCCATTTTAATTTTAAGCAAGTTTAACTCAGTTTTGTTTGTTTTTATTGGCCCAACAAATTCTCCTAATGAATATCTGCTAAGAGGCTGGATTTACAGCCAGAGGAACCAGTCATTTTAGAAACTTGACAAGGTGAACTGAAGATAATCTCTGATTCTGACGTTAGATGTCAGTAAAATCAAAGGAAAGCAGAGAAAATGGGCAATGAAGTGAAATTTGCACATAGAGGGAGAATGTTGTTTAAATTGTGGTACAGAGCACCTTGATATGAACCCAAGATGATATGATTTGCATATCCACATTGCCATAGAGAAGAAGGAGCATCTTTATACATGACAACTGCATCCGTTTTCCTGAAACACTGTTTAGGAACAATTCCTAACCACTTTGCTTGTATTGCAATTTTCCCCCCAATAGATGATACAATGATAGAGGCTCAAAGGATTTTCAAAGCAAAATAATCCTAATAGGTTATCAGTGAGGATTTCACTAGACTAGATTGCTGAGAGTCTAGTTCTTCTAATGAGCTTAAAGTGTAAGTTTCTAACTGGGAATTGTACCCAGAGCCTTGGACAAGCTAGGCTAGTATTCTGCCACCGTATATCCTCAGCCCCTAAAATATTTCTTTATGTAATTGTCAGGTGTTTCAAAAGTTCCTTTGCTTGATAAAGAATCAAGTTTTAATAACCTTAAGTATTTGTTTCATACTTGGAACGTTTTTTTCTCTCCAAGTCACTAGTGTTTGTGTATTAAGTGTAGTTACCATGTACTTCCATATTTATTTGCTTAAGAAGAATATCCACAAATAATTGGCAGGAAGAGGGCACATATAAAATTTCCTTTTATTGTTAGGTAAGGCAGTGAACTGAGAAGTCTATCCTCCTGCAGGATGTTGTATTCAATTTGTCTTTCCAAGTGTATCAATTGGCACACACTTTTGAGAAAAATTCAAAATATTTCATAATTGATATGGTATAGGTACAAGTGAATCAAATCTAGAGGTGGTTATGTCTTCCAGAGGAAAAAGAGGAGCTCCCTGTGTCTATATGTGTTTGTGGTCTGTGTGTAGGGTGTGTGTGTGGGGGGGAGGAGCATAATGCGGGACAATTGCTGTAGCACCTGTTTATCAATTTAAGGGGGAAGTGATCCAACATATTAATAAGTAGGATGACTGTACCAGACCTGCTAGTTGAATATCAGACTTGTGTGTATATAATTTGATTTATCAAGGGCCCATAAGATTTCTGGTTTAGACTCCAAGTATATTTCAAAGTTCATTCATTTTACCCTTTTGATAATTGTCCCTACTGCTAATTTTTGCATAGTAATGGCCTTAGTGATGAGAAGGCTGCATGTGAGGTCAGGGAGAGAGATTGGAAAATATAGAGAAACATTAGTCTATGAATTTCTATAACTTCTTACTTCTTCAAATTGTAGTGAAGGCCTTATTTTATCTGCTCCTATGATTCTAATTGGTATGAAGAGGCTAATACCTCTTCAAAGTTTCAGAAAGGCAGGTTATCTGACATAACTATGTTACCTTGGTGATCCTAGGAAATATAATGATATTGGGAATAGCAGGGAGGTTCTTAATACTGATGATAAATACTGTTTTAAAGTATCTTGAACACTGATTATTTTCCTTTGCCCCTCTTGATAACTAATCTGCCAGCTTGTATTATATACAAAGTGTTTCACACACACAAGTGGGAATGGAATGACTAAATTGCAATGGCCTGGAGGCCGGGCAATTTTCAGGTTCTTTGTTTGTAAGACTTAGATTATGAATGCACCATAGTTGTGCAACTCTCATTTGACAATTGGTTGATTTTTTTTTTCTGTTGATTGTCCTTATTGAAAAGAAATGGGACCAATTACATATATGCAAAGGAGGAGACTGATGGTGCACAAAGGCTGTGGTCCCCCATCTACCAACGATTGGCTGTACCAGCGTATTTCTGTCTAGAGACAACAGCCAGGACTGGGAAGTCCTGAGTGGAAGGTCCCTGCAGGCATGGCCACACCAGAGGTGAGGTATTGGTAATATGCAGGGACACTACAAGATTATAGGGTAGAAACTGTAATACCTCAGATTAGCACTGCCAAAGAGGAAGACACATGAATGATATGAAAATACAAGGGAAGAAAATTCCCCAATCAAAACAAGACACTACAATAATAGAATCCATTGCTAGCACAGTAGATGAAATGTGAGAGTAGGAGATCAGAACATACATAATTAAAATGATTTGTAAAGCACAGATTAATATAAGAGAGCAAATACAGGCAACAATTGATCAATCCAAAAAAGATATTAGAGAGCAAATACAAGGAGCAAAAGATCACTTGAAGAAAGAGATAGAGACTCTGAAAAAAAAAAAAAAAAGCAGAAATCTTTGAAATGAAGAAAGCAATGAACCAGATAAAAAATTCAACAGAAAGCATCACCAACAGACTTGAACTTGAAAGACAGAAACTCAGACAATGAAGACAAAATATATAATCTTGAAAATAAAGTTGACCACACAATGAAGATGGTAAGAAAGAATGAACAGAACATCCAAGGATTATGGGATAACATGAAAAGACCAAATCTAATAATTATAGGGATAGAAGAAGGCACAGAGAGACAAACCAAAGGAATGCCAAATCTCTTCAATAAAGTAATATCAGAAAATTAATCAAACATGAAGAATGAATTGGAAAATCAAATACAAGAGGCTTACAGGACACCAAATGTACAAAACTACAACAGAGTCACACCAAGGCACATTACAATGAAAATGCCTACCATACACAATAAGGATAGAATTTTTAAAGCTGCAAGAGAGAAGGTTCAGATTACATACAAGGGGAAATCAATTCAGATTTCAGCAGATTTCTCCACCCAGACCCTCAAAGCCAGGAGATCCTGGAACATCATATATCAAGCTCTGAAAGAAAATGCCAATGGGGACAGAAAAGGTGGTGGAATATGATGGTCATAATAACCCTAACTTTATGTATGACTGCATATATGTTGTGATTCTATAAAACTTACAACTAGAGAATTGATATGTTATCCTCTATCTATGTACAATGAATCAAATTGCACTGTTAACATGTAAACCTAAATAAAACAAATTAAAAAAAAGAATCTTACATACAGCAAAATAAGCTTCAGATTTGATGATGAAATAAAAACCTTCCACAATAAACAGAAGTTAAAAGAATTTACAATGAGAAAGCCTGCACTAGAGAACATTATCAGCAAAATATTTCATGAGGAGAAAATGAAAAACAACAATGAAAATTGGCAAAGGGAGGAACTATAATAAAGGAAAAGCCAGTCAAACGAGTAACCAAGTCAAGTTAAAAACCAAAAATAAAACAAAATGAATGGGAATACAAACCATATTTCAATAATACCCCTGAAAGTTAATGTACTAAACTCATCAATTAAAAGACATAGATTGGCATATTGGATTAAAAAAAAGACCCAACAAGATGCTGCCTTCAAGAGACTCATCTCATAGCAAAAGACATCCACAGACTGAAGATGAAAGGATGGGAAAAAACATACCACTCAAATGGGCCATGTAAACAAGCAGGAGTTTTCATTCTTATATCAGATAAAGTGGACTTCAAACCAAAGCTGGTGAAAAGGGATAAAGAAGGTCCTTTCATACTGCTTAAGAGAACCATACATCAAAAAGACATAACAATTATAAATACCTATGCCTGAACAATGGAGCATCCACGTATATCAAACAAACACTTCTTAATTTCGAGAATCAAACAGACCAAAACACAATAATACTGAATGACTTTAATGCACTGGACAGATCTTCCAAACAAAAACTAAACAAAGAAACCATAGAACTCAATAATACAATCAGTAATTTAGAATTAACAAACATATACAGAATATTTCATCCATCAACAAGTGAATACACTTTTTTCTTAGCAGTACATGGATCCTTCTTTAAAATAGACCGTATGTTAAGCCACAAAGCAAGTCTTAGCAAATACAAAAAATTAGAGACATTACTCTGCATGCTATCAGACCATAATGGAATGAAATTAGAGATCAATGATAAAATGAAAAATAGAAGTTACTTCATCACCTGGAGACTAAATAACATGCTATTAAATTATGCATGGATAACAGAAGACATTAGGGAGGAGATTAAAAAATTCTTAGAGGTAAATGAGAACTCTGATACAAATTATTAAAATCTCTGGGACACTATGAAGGCTGTGTTAAGAGGAAAGTTCATTGCATTGAGCTCATTCATTAAAAGAAAAAGTCAACAAATAAATGACATGACATTACATCTCAAAGCACGAGAAAAAGAAGAACAAGTCAACACTAAAAGAAGTAGAAGACAGAAAATAATTAAAATCAGGGCTGAAATCAATGAAATTGAAACAAAGGAAACAATTCAAAAAATTGACAAAACAAAAAGCTGGTTCTTTGAAAAAATAAATAAAATTAATAAACCCTTAGCCACCCTAACAAAAAGAAAGAAAGAGAATACTCAAATTACTAAAATTTGAGATGAAAAAGGAAATATCACACTAGACACTATTGAAATACAGAAGATAATTAGACACTATTTTGAAAATCTATATTCTAGTCAAATAGAAAATCCTGAAGACACCAACAAATTCCTAGAGGCATATGATCTGCCCAAACTGAATCAGGAAGACATACACAACTTAAACAGATCAATTTCAAGCAAGGAAATGAAAACACCATCAAAAGCTTACAGATCAAGAAGAGCCTAGGACCAGATGGATTCTCAGCTGAGTTCTATAAGACCTTCAAAGAGGAATTAATGCCAATACTCCTCAAATTAACCATGAAATAGAAATGGAGGGAACCCTTTCACATTCATTCTATGAGGCTAGTATCACCCTGATTCCAAAACCAGACAAAGATACATAAAAGAAAGAAAACTTCAGACCAATATCCCTGATGAACATTGATGCAAAAATTCTCAATAAAATTCTGGCAAATCACATATAAAAACATATTAAAAGATAGTGCACCACGATCAAGTTCATCCTGGGTAGGCAAGGTTGGCTCGACATACAGAAATCAATAAATGTAATTCATCACATCAATACACTTAAAGACAAAAATCATGTGATTATCTCTATAGATGCTGAGAAATAATTTGACAAAATACAGCACCTCTTCATGTTCAAAACACTAGAAAAACTAGGGATAACGGAAACATACCTCAACTTTGTAAAAGCTATCTATGCAAAACCCAAGGCCAACATCATCCTAAATGGAGAAAAATTGGAAGTATTTCCTCCAAAAACAGGAACAAGACAAGGATGCCTTCTTTCACCACTTCTATTCAGCATAGTCCTTGAAACTCAAGCCAGAGCAGTTAGACAAACAGAAGAAATTAAAGGGATATGAATAGGGAAAAAAGAACTCAAACTATCATTATCTGCCAACAACATGATTTTTTACTTAGAGGATTCAAAAAATTCCAGCAGAAAACATCTACAATTAATAAATGAATTCAGCAAAGTAGCAGGATATAAAATTAATACCCACAAATCAAACACATTTCTATACATCAGTGATGAATCCTCTGAAAGAGAAATTAGAAAAACTTCCCCATTCATAATAGCCTCAAAAAAATTAAAATACTTGGAAATCAGTTTAACAAAAGAGGTGAAAGACCTCTATAACGAAAACTACAGAACACTAAAGAAAGAAATTGAAGACGACCTTAGAAGATGGAAAGATCTCCCATGCTCTTGGAGAGGCAGAATTAATGTTAAAATGGCCATACTACCAAAAATGCTATACAGATTCTATGCAATACTAATTAAAATCCCAATGTCATTCCTTATAGAAATAGAAAAGGCAATCATGAATTCATTTGGAAAAATGAGAGATCCAGAACAGCCAAAACAATCCTTAGCAAGAAGAGCAAACAAGCAGGAGGCATCACAATACCAGAACCTAAACTATATTACAAAGATATAATAACAAAAATGGCACAGTATTGGCACCAAAATAGACATGTGGATCAATGGTATAGAATAGAAGACACAGAAACAAACCTACATAAATACAGTTATCTCATATTAGACAAAGGTACCAAAAACATACATTGGAGAAAAGATAGCCTCTTCAACAAATGGTGCTGGGAAAGCTGAAAATTCATGTGCAGCAAAATGAAACTAAACCTCTATCTCTTACCATGCACAAAACTCAATTCAAAGTGGATCAAAAACTTAGGAATTAGACCAGAGACCCTGTGCCTAATTGAGGAAGTGGGCCCAAATCTTCATCATATCAGATTAGGCCCGACTTCTTAACAAGACCCCTAAAGCACAAGAAATAAAAGCAAGAATCAATAAATGGGATGGGTTCAAACTAAAAAGCTTCTTCTTGGCAAAAGAAACAATGAATGAGGTGAAGAGAGAGCCTTTATTCTGGGAGCAAATTTTTGCCACACACACATCAGATAGAGCACTGTTCTCCAGGATGTATAAAGAACTCAAAAAACTTAATACCAAAAGAAAACCCCAAACAACCCAATCAATAAATGGGCTAAGGAGCTGAACAGATACTTCTCAGAAGAAAATATACAATGAATCAACAAATATATGACAAAATGTTCAACATCTCTAGCCATCAGAAAAATGCAAATCAAAACAACTTTAAGATTTCATCTCATGCCAGCCAGAATGGCAGTTATCAAGAATACAAACAACAACAAGTGTTGGTGAGGATGTAGGGGAAAGGCACAGTCATACTGGTGGGACTGCAAATTGGAAATCACTCTGGAAAGCAGCATGGAGAATTAGAAAACTTGGAATGGAACTATATCATTGGACGCAGCCCTCCCACTTCTTGGTTTATACTCAAAGGACTTAAAAACAGCATACTATGGTGACACAGCCACTTTAATGTTTATAGCAGCTCAATTCACAATAGCTAAGCTGAGGAACTAACCTAGATGCCCTTTAATAGATGAATGAATAAAGAAACTGTGGCATATATACACAATGGAATATTACTCAGCATTAAAAGAGAATAAAATTATGGCATTTGCAAGTAAATGGATGGAGTTAAGCGAAGAACATCATGCTAAGCGAAGTAAGCCAATCCCCAAAAGCCAGAGGCTAAATGTTCTCTTTGAT
>PVHX01012613.1:0-58363 GCA_004024805.1 Geosciurus inauris
GATTGGCTTACTTCACTTAGCATGATATTCTCCAACTCCATCCATTTACCTGCAAATGCCATAATTTTATTCTCTCTTATTGCTGAGTAATATTCCATTGTGTATATATACCACAGTTTCTTTATCCAGTCATCTATCGAAGGGCATCTAGGTTGGTTCCACAGTTTAGCTATTGTGAATTGAGCTGCTATAAACATTAGTGCTGCAGCCACTTCAATGTTTATAAACCTATTTCTTTAGATAATCCTTAGAGTTGCTTTATTGTAAAAGTATAATTATCAGGATTCAGCATTATTGACTTTTGGACTGTTTTGCTGAATGCTCAGTGTTAATGACAAATCTCTCTCTCATGGAAAAATAAAATTATACACACACACACACCAGTTTGACAGTTTTGTTGAGGTAAAATGGTAAGATGGTGGTATCAGTTATTGAAATGGGGAACCTTAGAGGGAGAGCATATTTGTAGGGGAACACTAATTCCTTTGTGTATTAGTTACTTTTGAGATATACATAAGATAAACTAATGGAACTGTTAAGTATGCAGTTGAGAAGAGTAGTATCTGAGTAAATCTGAGACTCATCAGCATTAGTTTCATTTCCTGAGGAATTATTATGTTTCAATTATACAGAAAAAGAGCAGTCAAAGAAAGTAGAGTAATAGAAAATGAGCTATTGATAACAAAGAAGCTAAAGAATCCAATAGGAGTTTGGTCACCTATGATGACCAAATGCTACAGAGTTTAAAATAAGATAAGGACTGATGGATCAAATAGACATCATTGCTTTACTTGGTTTTCATGAGATGATGTTCATTAAATTATGTAAATTAGTTTAAAATAATATTGATTTAACAATTTCATATGCTAAATTTTACTCCTTTTCATGTGTGGTTTGAAGATAGACAAATGCATAGTTTTGTGTAACTACCACCACAATCAAGATAAAGAATAGTTCCATCATCCCCCTCAATACCACCTGATGCCCATTAAGTTGCTTCTTTGTAGTATGCCCTAAACCTTGGCAACCACCAATCTCTTTTCCATTCTTTACAGTTTTGCCTTTTTCAGAATGGTATAAATGGAGTCACATTATGTAGCCTTTTGAATATTGCTTCTTTCATTTACAATAATATACTGGTGGTTCACCCATTTTGTTTAGTGTAACAATAAATCATTCCTTTGTATTCCTTATTAGTGAGTCACCTTACTCTACTCCCAACCTCTGGAAACTAATGATATGAATTCCTTCCCTGTAGTTTGCCTTTTTCAATGTCTTGTACATGGGGTCATCTAATATTTAGCATTTGGGTTTGACTTTGAGTTAGGAAAGTGCTTTTAAGATCCATCTATATTTTCTCAAGTATCAGTAGTTTTCTCATTTTTATTGATGAATAATATCCATTTACCAGATGAAAGACACATGGCCTGTTTCCAATATATGACAGTTATGAATAAAACTGTTTTAACCATTCATATACAGATTTATTTATTAACATGCATTTCCAATTTTCTCAGATGACTATTCTTTAGCTGTTTACTGACCTCCATGATTTCTCATGGAGGAATCTGCAGTCATTCAATTTGATGTTCCCCTTTATTTAATACTTTTCTCTCATTTCAAGATTTTTTTCTCCCATTTTTCTTTTGGTTTAGAGTAGCTTAATTAAGATATATCTTTGGGTGGTTTTTCTATGACTTTGTCCTGTTTGGGGTTCTCTGACCTTGAATCTGTAAATTTATGTCTTTTGCCAAATTGGGAAATAGCCAGTTATTAACACTTTAAAAAAAACATTATATGTTGTGATTCTATACAACTTACAACTAGAGAATTGATATGTTATCCTCTATGTACAATGAATCATTTACACTGTTAACATGTAAGCCTAAATAAAAAAAAAACAGCTTTCTTGAGATATAATTTATACATAATATAATTCACCCATTTAAATATATAATCTGATATCTTTATTATATTCACAGATATTTGCAAACATCAAATTTTTAATTATATCCAAAAGGACCATTGTATTCTTTAGTTATTACCTTCATCTCCACATATGTCAGCCTTGAACAACCATTACTCTACTTTCTGTCTCTATAGATTTCCCTATTCTCAACATTTCATAGGAATGGGATTCTCTTTCTTTAAGTAATTTTTTTCTGTATGATTCTATTTTTAATGGGATATTAATGACATGGATTTTAGACCATCTGATATTGTTGCATGTGTCTGAGGCTCTGTTCATTTATATTTTTATGCACACATGTATTCATGAGGTAGAATATGATATCTTGATTAATGATCAGCTCAGTAATTAGCATATCCAACACCTTAAAATTTATCATTACTTTATTATGAGTTCTTTCAAATTCTAACTATTTTGAGATAGAGAATGAAAAATTGTTTTATTTATGTTACTGTGCCATAAAATAACAGAACTTATTTCTTCTATCTATGAAGAACATTGTACCTGTAATGGATCAATCCCCACACCCTTCCCCACTATTTTCTCAGTCTGTGGCAACCAGTATTTTGCTTTGAATCTCTGTGAGATCATCTTTTTATATTTATATACTCTGTATAAGTGAGATCATGCAGTGTTTTTCAGCTTTATTTGTGTTGTTGCAGTTTACCAAATTTTTTGCTTTTTATGGCTGAATAGTATTCTATTGTGTATAAATACTGCATTTTCTTTATCTATTCACCTGTTAATGAACATGAGGTTGATTCCATATCCTGGGTATTGTAAATAGTGTGGTAGTAAACATGGGAGTACAGGTACAGGTGGTTTTTTTGACATATTAATTTTATTTCCTTTGGGTATATACCCATAGTGGAATTGGTGGGTTGGATAGTATCTTGTTTTGATCATTTTCACTGTCTTCATGTTGGATTGTTTCTGTTTATCTATCTTCACCTTTACTATATCCTCTTCTATCTGAATTCTTTTATTGATCCTATCCAGTATTTTTTAAAGTTCATATATTATGATTTTTGGATCTGGAATTACATAATTGGTTCTTATTTACTTTCTGTGTATATCCTGAGAAGTGTTTATCATTCCATTCAGGTGCGTTTATTTTTATTCAAAAATTCATAGTTCTTACAGCTGTTCTAAAGTCCTTGACAGCTATTTGGATATGAGAGACATCTTGGAATTGATTCCATTGGAGTTTGTTTCTTTCATCAAGAAAACTACTTTGTTTGGTTCATACTCCCAAATTCTGTCTCCCCCTCTTTGGATAAGTGTTCCAATGTTAATTCAGTTTTCAGAGCATTTGGGTATTACTCTGCATTTGCGACTGAGTGCACTTCCTAATTCAGTTATTGGTCTAAAACTTGAGCAATGGTTGATATTGCAGGTCAGTTTTCAAAACCTTTTTTTGTATTCTTTGGTTGTATTTGTAACACATGCCATTTGTTGTTGAACCTGGCATGTATCAGTTCATACAACTAGGAGACATCTTTCTGCCATTCTGTTTTTGCTGTTATTTCTTCCAAATTGTCTGGTTCTCAGAGGTTCTTATGCTGTTCTTCTGGCAAGCAGTATAAGTTTTTCTCAAAGTCTTAGTCTTTCATGTTGTCACCAAGCTTTTTACTATTGGGGCTGCCTTTGGAATGAAGAAAAGAAGAGAGTGTAAAAAATAACAGGGATTACTTCCATGCCTTTCCTATTATAGAATCCTCTTTTCCTGCTTCCTCTTGCCAGGGGGATAGGTTTTCTTTTGATTGGGGTTTACCTTAGATTAAGGCTGGGAGTTGAAAAGAAGAATGTCATGGGAAATGCTTAACTTCTCCTTATGTTCAATACCTCCAAAGTGCATTTTTTCCTGCTTCTGTGTCCACAAAGTAGAATTTCTCTGGGAATTTTTGTTCATGTACAGTAGAGATCCATGACTTAGCCTTTCCTTGGGTCAATTTCAGGGGATAAAAGGTGGAAAATAAACTCAGGGAATTCATCAGTTATTTCTCAGATTTTTGATGTCTCTTCCTATTGCTATTGCTTAGTTTCTAGATTCCTTAGGTAATTTTCTTTTGTTTTATGTCGAGGGTTTTAGGTATAATCAGGGGAGAGATGGGTGTTGTGGGCTTATTCCATTTGATTGTTACCAGTAGCTCTGTTTAATTTACTTCAATTTTTTTTCTACTTTTTAATGGACTCTTTCAAGTGGACAGTGATAAAATTCCTTTTTGCCCCTAAACCATTTTGCTATTTCAAACATCTTATGTCTGTGATTGGCAAACTTTGTTGTAAATTGCCAAATAATAATCCTAGTATTTGCAGGCATAGATCTCTGTCACAACTGTTCAGTTTTGTTGTTTAGAAACAAATGGGTGTGGCTGTATTCCAGGAATATTTTATACAGAAAGAGGCAGCAGGCCAGATTGGGCCTATGCATCATAGTTTGTAGGCCCTTGATCTAAGTTGTTTATATTTACTTTTCCCTTAATTAGTGATTGAAGAATATGTTTAATTACACACTGAGTTTTGTATGTTGAAATAATTTATTTTCATGGCCACTTATATTGTCTTTTATAGTTTATTCTTTCTTCTGTGTAGTATTTTATTTATTTAAATTGAACTAACATGAATGGAGAAGAATTGACAACAGTGAAATTATGTGAAACTCTTCCTATCCTAATTTTCTTGAATATATCCAAGGTAGATTTCTTCTGTGACATTTTTTCCATGTCATAGACATATTCTTTAGGACAATCTTAATGAAAATACATAAATCATGTACTTAGTGATATGATCATATGTCCTAGCAAAGTCCTAAGCAATATGAAATGAAACATAAAACTCTGAAAAATCAAGGATTCTTAAGGACAATCTGGGAACCATATTAGTAGTTTTTCTTTTCTAAGTACCTCCTATGAGTCCTTTGTCCTTCTTTTTTTCAGTAAGTGTGGGCCTTATTAGATTGTGAAGGGAAATGTGTAGGGTTATATATTTCTTAGTTACTACTCTTGTTTTAATACTCCTTAATATCAATTTTTGAACAATGTTTTTCAGGTAAATGGTCTTAAAATGGTTGATGAGCCAATGGACGAGGGAGAAGCAGATTCTTGCCTTGTAAGTAGTCATGCTGGTTTATTAAACAACATTTTTAGCATATAATGAAAGAGAATAATAAGAAAGGAGAAACGTTTCTATCAGTTAATGACAGTTATTCAGGTATGTTTTTAGTAAGTAAATGCAATTATTAACTGCACTTAAAGTATAGGACAGATTTTTCCATCAGAAATTTCTGTGACTGATATCCTTTTAATAAACAGGTTTTTTGAAACAAATTACATGCCATAAGCTCCCATTTTATGTGGAATGGATGGAATATTCAGTTGACAGTACTTAAGTAACTGGATTACTTAAATATAGAATCATCTGAATTAAACTGAATAAGATTATCTTTAATATCATGGTAGAAAGGAGCTCTTATTTGGAAATACTGAACTATGGGAATAGTCTGCAGTGATTTACAATCCATTTTCTGGATTTCAGAGAGGATTAAATTTAAATTATTTCAGAAGTTACTAACTAGTTTTTCTCTCTCTCTTTTTTTTTTTTTTTTGGTACTGGAGATTGAACTCGGGGCCATTGAACCACTGAGCCACATCCCCAGCCGTATTTTGTGTTTTATGTAGAGACAGGGTCTCACTGAGTTGCTTAGCTCCTCACCATTGCTGAGGTTGGCTTTGAACTCGCAATTCTCCTGTCTCAGCCTCCCAAAGTGCAGGGATTACAGGCGTGCACCACCGTGCCCGGCTCAGAAGTTACTAACTAGTTTTAAAGATTGTTTAGCTAATTAGTTCTGACTAAAGTAATGTAGGTATCTCCATTTATGCTGGAATTTTATGGTTGTCATTTCTATACTAGATATTTGCATATACTTATAGTTTTTTTTAAGTTGGAATGAGCCTTGAAGATAGTGTTTTGTAATACATCCATTGCATAGATTAGTACACTGAGATTTGGAGAGATGGTGATTTATAATAGGGGATAAAATTAGCAAGTAATAGAATCAAGGTATATGATACTGTGTGCCTCCTCTTAGCTTAGCTATATGTTGTATAGACCCCCAAGAAGTGAAAATAAGGGGAACATCATTGTTTTCTCATTTAGTTGTGGATAAAATTAACCTGTATTTCTCTTCCCCTTGTGAAATGTGTTTTTAAGTGAATTTATTTCACATAGAAACCAACAGTTGGGTTTGTCTAAGACTTTCCTTTGAAATATTGTATGTAACTATCTTTGTGGACTATGAACCTGAAACACTTTCACTTGACAAGCAGTATAATGTTGTCATTTTAGCTTTTGCAGTTCACTTAATAATATTTTAATTTTGAGTATAATCAAATATAAACTCTTAGCAAAACCATCTAGAGATTTATCTACAGATCATATGGGCTAAGACGCATAGAAATATTTATGTTTCTACTTCATAAAAGATATAAAGAGTTTAAAGAGCTGCAAAAAAACGATAGAAAAGGATGACAGGGGCTAGCGTTGTGGCTCAGTGGTGAAGTATTTGCCTAGCACATGTGAGGCACTGGATTTGATCCCTGGCACCACATAAAAAATCTAAATAAACAAAATAAAGGTATTGTGTCCATCTACAACTAACAGTATTAAAAAAGGAAAAGAATGCCTTATTATATTTTAGCATTAATAAATTAATGAAAAACAAGCCCCACACCACAGGAGGAAAAAATGTGTGTGTATGTGTGTGTACGTGTGTGTGCTTGCGCGCACATGCACTTTGTGCATATATACATGTATATATATTTATATGGGAAGCCAACATAAATTCATATTCATCAATGTAAAGAGATTGTTATAGATTCACCTTTCTAATTTTAGCTAAAAATTAGGAAGTACAGATTTTAGTGAAGACTGTAAAAATATATTGTTAGATGTTAATATGATTTATTGCATGCCATCAATTTAAATGGCTAAATGGTAGATTATGAAGTTCAAGAGAATAATAGAACTAGAAACACTTTAAGGGATTTGATTAATTCATGACTGGACTTAAATACTTTTGGTGTGTGATGGTTTTATGATGCATTTTTTACCAGTTAATTTATCCTTTCTTTTCTCTTTTTGTACCAGAAATAGAACCCAGGGACACTTAACCACTGAGCCACATTCCCAGCTCTTTTTTTATTTTTATTTTTTGATACAGGATCTTGCTAAGTTGCTGAGGCTTGCATTGAACCTGGTGATTCTCCTACCTCAGCTTCCCAAGCCACTGGGATTATAGGTGTGCACCACCAGACTCAGAATATATTTTTTCATTTATAGGTTGGTTGTCAGGTTGTCATTGCCTATTCCAATGTGATATTAACAGCTGTGTGTTTTTGTTGGCTTTTTATTGTTGTTGTAAAATAATATAGGACTGTAAAAACTTCTCGATGATGCACATTATTTAAACAGTTATCTTTAAATTTGAACTTTAGGGACTGGTAATGTAGCTTGGTGATAGAGAATGGTATTGCATGCTTGAGGCTGTGGATTCAATCCCCAGGATTGAAAAATAGTTAAGAGAATTGAACTTTAGGTGTTGCCTGTGTGGCTTGATGCCCTTTTGTGATTGACTGATATAGACAACTAATCTACTCCATCTCAACTAGTGTTACCATAGTCTTTCATAGTCATTTAGTCACTTGTCTTCAGTTAAAACAAGTAAAATTAAATGTTTTTCAGGCTCTCTATATATTTCACATATGATCAGCAAAGCTGAAATATATCCTAATTATAATTTCAGTATATCTCTATCATAAGCCATTTCCTATTTTTCAAAACAACCTTCATACTGGGAAAGGATTAAGTAACAGGTCACTGATAAAAGATATCTGATATAAAATATTACCACCTCGTCTCCTAACATCATCAAGTTTAGAAAAAGTATGTTATCATTCATCTCTTTTAGTATAAGATGACTGATATGAGTTAATTTCTTATAGGTTTTCACAATAAGAATAACTATCTCTTATATTTGATAATTTATGATCCATTTATGTTAACATTTAAAGCTTAATGAACTGGGCACATGCCTGTAATCCCAGTGCCTTGGAAGGCTGAGGCAAGAGGAACATGAGTTCAAAGCCAGCCTCAATATCTTAGCAAGGCCCTAAGTGAGTTAGCGAGACCTTGTCTCAAAATAACATGTACAAAGGGTCAGGAAAGTGGCTCAGTGGATAAGTGCAACTGGGTTCAATTCCCGGTAACCCCCCTCCAAAAAATAATAGACATATTTTTTGCTTTTATTAATATCTTAGGAATTTCAAGGCAGATTAAATTAATGGTTAGTTACTTTTTTATTCCATTAGTACAAGGTCAGCAAGATATTTAGTCTCTAAATTGATTTATAGTTTTACTACCCAGGGATGTAAATGTTACATTTAACTAAAAAGGTATAGTCACAAAAACCAACTAATTTCCTACTATTTAAAGGTGTAAATTTAAAAACTATTATTTTATTATTATTTATTATCATTTATTATTTGGCACTGGGATCACACTCAGGGGTTCTTTGCCACTGAACTAGGTCCCTAACCCTTTTTTATTTATTTTGAGACAGAGTTTTGGTATATTTTTAAGGCTGGCCTTGAATTTGGAATCCTCCTGAGTAACTGGGATTGTAGGCATATGCCATTGCACCTGGAAAAGCTATTCTTGATATATGCCCCTTAAAAGAATTTAAAAAAAATAAGGCAGTATGGAAATTTTTCAAAAAATTACGAATTGAACCACCATTGGACCCAGTTATCCCACTCCTTGCTATATATCCAAAAGATTTAAAATGAGCATACGACAGTGATGTAGCCACATCAGTGTTTATAGTAGCACAATTCGCAATAGCCAAGTTATGAAATAAACCTAGATGCCCTTCAGCAGATGAATAGATAAATAAAATGTGGTATATATACATAATGGAGTATTCTCACTCATAAAGAAGAATGGCATTATAACATTTGCCAGTGAATGGATGAATCTAGAGACTATTATGTTAAGAGAAATAATCCATTCCCCCAAAGTCAAAGGTTGAATATGTCCTGTGATATGCAGAAATTAATCCAAAATAAAGGAGGGGAATAAAAAAGAGATGGAGAAAAGAAAGAGAAATTTCAAGAAAATAGAGGAATGATCAGTAGTGTAGATGAAAGGATTGAAGAGAAGGAAGAAACAATGGGAAAATGGAAGAACAGTGGAATTAATCTGATCAAACTTTTGTATGTATATGCACAGATGTGTCATTGTAGGTCCTGGCATTGGATATATCCACAAGACACTGATTAGATAAACAAAAAGTGTACTGTAAATCATTTGAAGAAGGACTGGTGCAATAGAGGGAGATGAGCTGGGGGTGGGAGTTGGGAGGAGTGCTGGGGAATTAAATGGAGCCAATGGTGTTCCATGGTTTTGTGATTATGTAAGGGTGTATCCTGGTGTTATATATATCTAAAAGGAATATATTTTAAGAAATTAAAAAATATTCTTCTACAAGTTGGTTTTACTTCGTTAAACTCATGTAGGATATTAACAGGTATTTCAAATATGGGGATGAGCTGTTTCCTATGTTATGGATTTTTTTTCTTGTGTTTGCCTTTCCATTCTGTTGGGCACTGTAGCCTTGCTGTTTTTCAATATTTTTTTTCTGTTGGAATGCTGGTATTTTCTATTCATTTCTCTTTAAATAAAATGCAAGATTCAATAAAATGCAAGATTCTTTAATGCATAATTATTGTTTAACTAAAAATGGTTGGGCAATGACTATAAGGTAGAGTTAATGCTACCCAGTGAAGTACTCAAAGATAAATATTATAAATAAGTTCAGTAGTTTTCAATTTTTAATTGTTGTTCAGTGTTCTCAGTTGATCCTCGTATAACTGAGATTTGAAATGGATAGAGCAGGTATTATTTCCATTTTATAGATGAGGAAACTAAGGAACTTATAAGAACAGTAAACCTTCCCAAGTAGGAATTAATTTGCCACCCTTCTTTGATTTCCATTATTTAATATAAAATTTTGCAAAGCTAAATTTTATGCAATTACTTTCTAATATGTACATTATTTTTATATGTTTACTTCAGCCTAGTGGCATTGGACATTGACATGATAATTACTGTAAGCCTTCTTTCAAAGTATGTTGTTATTTGGCTTGGTTTTCATTGGCCTTTAATTTTTCTTTGCATGAGAAGGGTACATCAAGCTCCTTTTCTGAGTCTCCACATATGCTTTAACAAGTCCATAACTAAATGCTTCTTAGAATTTCATTGGGACCTTTTAAAAATTTTCTTAACCAAACTGGCCAGTCTACCCTGAAATAAAGCAAATATTTCAACAGATGAATATTTCATTATTACATAAAACAACATTTAAATTTTAAAAATCTCTCTCTCTTTTGACTTGTTTTCTGGAGGTTAATTCCATAGTCCTGTGAAACTGTTGTGATTGAAATAATAGTACATTATTAATAGGTTGTCATCAGCTTTTTCTTTTTCTGTTTAACAAGTGATTTATTTTCCCTAAAGAAATCCGTTTTCAAGCTGGGCGTGGTGGTGCATGCCTGTAATCCCAGCACTTTGGGAGGCTGAGACAGGAGAAATGCGAGTTCAAAGCCAGCCTCAGTAACAGTGAGGTCCTAAGCAACTCAGTGAGACCCTGTCTACATAAAACACAAAATAGGGCTGGGAATGTGGCTCAGTGATCAAGAGCCCCTGAGTTCAATCCCCGGTACCAAAAAAAACCAAAAAACAAAAAAACGGAATCCATTTTCAAATGAACAGAGCGGTAGTGTGAGTAGTGTTTGGCAGTTAATTTTGTACTTTATCAATATGTTTTTTAGTGTTACACCATACTTCACCTGAATTAAAAAAAAAAGATCATAAATTACAGAGGTCAGATCATAGTATTTTTCTTGAGGTGGAAATGTCATAGTTTATTGCTAAACAATTATTTCAAGCTTGGAAATACTAACCTAACTTATAGCCATTCCTGCCATAGATTTATTGTTTAATGTGGATAGAATAGTAGTCTCTGTTTGGTAGTTATTGAATCTTCATTTCCTAGTAGCAGATTTGTTTTCACAAATCCACTAAGATTAGATACATTTATGAATTTGCTAGGGCCACCCACACAAAGTACTATAGACTGAGTGGCCTAACCAACATAAATGTATTTTCTCACGATTCTGGAGTCTGCTATGTCTGAGATCGAGATGCTGGCAGGGTTGGATTTTCTGAGGCCTCTCTCTTTAGGTTTTGCTGTGTGCCTTCATATGGTCTTTCCTCTGTGTGTATGTGTCTTAATTTCCTCTTCTTATAAGGATACCAGTCATATTACTTTAGGAACTACCACTTAGGACATCATTTTACCTGACTTACCTCCTTAAAGGCCCTCAATACAATCATAGACTATGGTACTGGGTGTTAAAAATTTATCGTGTCAATTTTGACGTTACTTGCTTCATCCTGTAACATGCTTAATGAATGTTGTTAATTATTTGAGTATATGCATGATTTATTTATTTATTTATTTATTTTTGGTACTGGGGATTGAACTCAGGGGCACTCAACCACTGAGCCACATCCCCAGACCTATTTTGTATTTTATATAGAGACAGGGTCTCACCGAGGTGCTTAGCATCTCGCCATTGCTGAGGCTGGCTTTGAACTTGCAGTTCTCCTGTCTCAGCCTCCCTAAGTGCTGGGATTACAGGCTTGAGCCACTGTGCCCGGCTTGAGTATATGCATGATTTAAAAGAGTGCTTATGATAAGATGATATGCCACAAATTTACTATAAAAGGATAAAGAACTTTCTTGAGGATGGTTTACCCTTAGGGGAAAACAGAGGGCTCACTGAGAAATAAACTACTACCTTATTTAACGATAGATAGATTTTTTTCTATGCTTAGGCTTTTGGAATAGTGCAGAACTTGAATAAAGTGAGGTAGAGAGCAGAGGGGGAGTTTCAGAGACAAGAAAACAACATTATAATAGTGAGCAATGAACATAGCCTTGGGAATGCTGCAGTATGTTCAGCGAAAGTTAGGAATGTGGTGGGAAAAAGAGGAAATTAAGAAAAAAAAATATTGGAAATGGTGACACAGGAAGGCATCAGTTATTTTGACATTAAAAATAAGAGTTACTGGGCTGAGATTATAGCTCAGTGGTAGAGCTCTTGCCTCGCATGCGAGAGGCACTGGGTTCCATCCTCAGTACCACATAAAAATAAATAAAGATATAGTGTCCATCTACAACTAAAAAAATATTTAAAAAAATAAGAGTTACTGGCATACAAATGATAAAATAGCTCTGTAATAAGTAGCTATAAACACTTACATGTATGTATGTGAATGCATAAATATATCTGTATTTTGTGTGTAAATATCTATATTTTTGTTTGTGTGTGTGTGTGTGTGTATATACACATAACTTTACCCATATTGGAAGCACCTAAGTACTAGCCAAGTATCAAAATCATCTGGTGAGATTTAAAAGTACACATGCCTGAACCCCGCCCCCATTCTCCTGAACCATAATCTCTGAAAATATTAACAAGTGTATTAAATGCATTTTTCTTTTGTATGTGTCCATAGGTCATAATATACTACTATCTACTTAAAAGACAAACCAACTATAATATAAACTACTATCTACTTAAAGGCAAACTTGCCATAATTTAGTGATATTATATGTAATAATCAATTGCCTAGGAACAAATATATTTTTTTAAAATGTTTTTTTAGTTGTAGATGGACACAATATCTTTATTATATTGCTCTGTATGTGGTGCTGAGGATCGAACCCAGGGCCTCACGCATGCGAGGCAAGCGCTCTACCACTGAGCCACAATCCCAGCCCTGGAACAAATATATTTGTTAAAAAGGCAAATGGATAAGCATTGAATTAATATCAGCAATTAAAATACAGAATTTGAGTTATTATGTCCTTCATTTGTGTTGAATACAGCACAGTGTAATAAAAATACTAATTATGAATAATGGGAAAAAGTTTGTTAACATTCTCCACACTCTAAGGGAAAAATGCTTATTTTATTAAATTTAGAAATATTGCTATCACAAGATTAGTGATATTCCAAATTTGCACAGATCCATTACCCAGAATGAAATTCCTGTTTTCCTGTTTTCTTTATATATTAAAATAATTTCTGGATATATATTTTTCTGCTTTTTAGAAAGTAATTTAGGCTAATGATCTCTGCTTCTATCCATTTAAGCCAGACTGTGAAAGATAGTGCCATATATTTTTTCTCATATGTGGAAGCTAGAGAGAAAAAAGGGGTAAAAAAAACTCATGAAAATAGGAGACCATTAGGATAGAGGAAGGGGTCATGGCTCTGGAGGAGGGAAGGACAAGGGGAGATACTAAGGATTGAAATTAAACAAATATTGTTATATGCATATGTGAATATACTACAATGAAACCCACTATTCTGTACAATATCTACCAATACTTTTTTTAACTAAAATAATTTTGATTTTTTCTATTAATTAATTATATGTTTAAAAAACTTTTTTAAATTTACTTATTCTAATTAGGTATACATGACACAGAATGCATTTTGATTCATTGTACACAAATGGAGCACAAGTTTTCATTTCTCTGGTTGTACATGATGTGGAGTTGCACCATATGTGCAGTCACTCATGTACCTAGGGCAATGATGTTCATCTCATTCTACCATGTTTCCTGCTCCCATGTCCCTTCCCTTCCCATCTCTCACCTTTGACCAAAGTTCTTTCATTCTTCATTCTTCTCATGCCCCCTCCCCCATTATGGATCAGTATGCACTTATCAGAGAGAGTATTCATCCTTTGTTACTTTTTTGAGATTGGCTTACTTAGTTTAGCATGATATTCTCCAGCTTTATCCATTTACCTGCAAATGCTATAATTTTATTCTCTTTTGATGCCTAGTAATATTCCATCGTGTATATGTACCACAGTTTCTTTATCCATTCAGCTATTGAAGGGCATCTAGGTTGCTTCCACAGTTTAGGTATTGTGAATTGTGCTGCTATAAAAATTGAAGTGGCTGTGTTACTGTAGTATGCTGTTTTTAAGTCTTTAGGGTATAGACCGAGGAGTGGGATAGCTGGGTCAAATGGTGGTTCCATTCCAAGTTTTCTAAGGAATCTCCATACTGCTTTCTAGATTGGTTGCACCAATTTGTAGTCCCGCCAGCAATGTATGAGTGTGCCTTTTCCCTGCATCCTTGCCAACACTTATTGTTGTTTTTATTCTTGATAACTGCCATTCTGAATGGCGTGAGATGAAACCTTAGAGTAGTTTTGATTTGCATTTCACTAATTGCTAGAGATGATGAACATTTTTTTCATATATTTGTTGACCAATTATATCTCTTCTGTGATGTGTCTGTTTAGCTCCTTAGCCCACTTATTGATTGGGTTATTTGTTATTTGGTGTTAAGTTTTTTGGATCCAGCAACTATAGTTTCATGTCGTCAGCAAATAATGATAGTTTGAATTCTTTTCCTATTCATATCCCTTTAATTTCTTTCATCTGTCTAGTTGCTCTGGCTAGAGAGTATCAAGGATTATGTTGAATAGATGTGGTGAAAGATGTCCTCCCTGTATTGTTCTCATTTATAGAGGGAATGCTTCCAATTTTTCTCCATTTTATTGCATGTATTTTATGTATTTAAGATATACAAAATGTTTCAATATACATAGTGGAATACTTAATATAGTGAAACAAATTACTGTATCTATTATCTATTTTCATATGTTTGGTAAGAACTTTTTAACAATATGTTTTTATTCCCTCTATTTTTATAAAACTCTTTAGCTTTCTGCCCCCATAAGATCAAACAAGTATTGTCCCAAGTATTTGGAGTACAGAGATGAATGTGGTAATAGCTACATTGAAGAAACTAACAGTCTGGTGGGAAAAAAAGACAAGATATAAGAACACATTATAACATTATTATATGGTGGCTGCCCGCTAGGAAGGGTGTTATTTTATCTATTAGAATTTTCCTGTTAGGAGCTTTTAGGGCACTTCTGTTGAAAATTGAAAGACATATTACAGTTTTAAAGGATGGGCATGTGTGGATTTTAATAAAGTGAGGAAGGGATATTGAACAAATATTTTCATTTGATAGACTTGTTTAGGTTTGGTGAACCTAATTAGTGTACAGTTGTTTTCCAACCTAGAGCACTTCTTAAAAAACCTGATGTTATCATGATTCATACTTATAATGATCTTAAACATGCCAAGTACCTGAAGTGCCTTTTTAACCCTGAAAATAGTGTATTGTTTTCAATATGGAAGCCAAGCCTAAACACTCATCTAACAAGACCCCTTTGGTATATGAAAATACTGAAGTAGAGTACATTTTGTGATTTGATCAAGGGTGCTTAGTTTGTTCATGGCAGAGCTAGGAGCAAAAGAAAGTCTGTTGTCTCTTCTAATGTTCTTTCCATAGGAGAAAACTTCCAGAAACTTTTATACTTTGAAGACCAGTAATATATGCATAATATGTAGTGAAAACATACATGATATTAATAAAATATATAATCTATTATTGTTTTTGGTGTGCATGTATTGTAAAGATACATACAAATACACCATAATTTAATAGATTCCCAAAATTTCAGCTACAGAGTATGTACTTTTACATTTAAAATAAATCCTTGTCTATGAAAAGAAAGGACCCTTTCAAACAGTAAAGCTGACTCAGATTTATTTATTTTTTGGGTGGGCACTAGAGATTGAACCCATGACCTCACACTTAGGCAAGTGCTCTACCATTGAGCCACATCATCAGTCCTTATTTTTATTAAAAAATATAAATCACTAAATACTTAAATGTTATTTTGATATATAAGAAACATCTATTGACATACTTTGAGTTAATTAGTATTTTTTTTGGTTGATTTAATAATGGTTCCTAATACCTAAAACTAAAATGTATCTGCCTGTGCACCTCTCTTGATAGAGTGAATGCTTGATTACCTATTTAACGTGAACATTATTTGAGCTGCCATTAAAACTATCTAATTTGGACTGTACTCTTGTTCTCTTTGGCCACAGCCATCATTGATTCATCAATTAATTTAAGGGTAAATTCATCAATAACATTCTTACTATCCAAACAAGAATTAACATGGTATAATGGAAAACTTTCAATACTTCTAGACATTGTGATTAATTAATTACTCATGTGAAAAACTCTTTGCAAGAGGGTTAGATAAGATATACCTTCCAGACCCTTCCAGATGTGTTATTTTGTGATAAGTAATGTAGCTGAGTGTTTTTTCCTTAGAATCCATGCCTTCTTTAGGGATTAGAATTAAAACTCACTCGAGTGTAGTCATTACAGCTACAATGGAACCCTGTATCAAAGGGATCAAATATCCCCTGAGTGTCTTCCTTTCTGCCTGGCCCAAATAGAAAATCCGGCATGTAATTTATATTCAAATATTCAATAAAAGATGGTGGAATATGATAGATATCATAACCCTAGCTTTATGTATGACTGCATGCATGTTGTGATTCTACATCACATACATCCAGAGAAATGAAAAGTTGTGCTCCATCTGTGTACAATGAATCAAAATGCACTCTGCTATCATGTAAATCTAAATAGAATAAACAAATTTAAAAAAATAAATAAAATACAAAAATGTAGGGCCATGGCCTGGAAACATTTGTTTGGCATCTCAAAATTTTCTTTTGTCTATGCCAGTTTCTTTTGCATTGATGTGTCTAATTAGACACTTAATATTCAAAAGGGTATAGTAAAACAGTATTGAAAGTAACTCTTGAAGTTTACATTTTTTGCCATACTTCATAATTTACAAGATTTTATCTTGACTTCCTCTGCCTCATATGTCACAGTACAGTGAGGGTGTTAAGAATTTTATTTGTTAACACTTTCATTTATTGCCTCCTATTTGGAAAACTGAAGCACAGATTTTATTTTTCTTCCATTTACAGGAAAATATGTGGTAGGGAAGATGGTGGTGGTGTATCTGCATGTTAAGTTAGAAAACAGAGGAATGGGGATATGAATAGCCTATAAAACTATGTGATAGATTGAGAGAGGTGGATATTATAAGATTGTTGTTCTAAATAGAGATAATCACAAGATGTTAGAACTATATTTCAGTATTGTGTGGATTTCTTTTTTACAGGATGAAGGTGTTGTTAAAGAAATCCCTATCACTCATCATGTTAAGGAAGGTTATGAGAAAGCAGATCCTGCACAGTTTGAGTTGCTCAAGGTTCTTGGTCAGGGATCATTTGGAAAGGTAATGAATATTTTTTCTATATTTTTTAATGTTTTGGTAGTTGTGTACAGATAGATGCCTTTATTTTATTTATTTATTTTTTTTTTTAAATTTTTTTTAAATATTTTTTTTAGTTGTAGATGGACACAATGTCTTTATTTTATTGCTTTATATGTGGTGCTGAGGATCGAACCCAGGGCCTCACGCATGCGAGGCAAGTGCTCTACCGCTGAGCTACAATCCCAGCCCAATTTTATTTGTTTTTATGCAGTTGTAAGGATCATAGGCAAATACTCTGCCACTGAGCTACAGCCCCAAACTTCTGCATTTGTTTTTCTTGTAAACATTGAGCAAAAAAGTGTATACATGAATATAAATTTGATAAATGTTTCTAAACATCTCAAAAGATGTACACCTGCTTTTATAAGCATGTCAAAATGAATCCTGATGTTACATATAAATAAAAAGAAACAATAAAAAGGAAAAAATGCACACATAGGTAACTCTAATTTTACTAATTTTGTTTTTCTTTTATGTCTGTTTCCTTATACTTCTCTGTAATAGTCAAGGTTTTCCAATCCCCTGGAATTACTGATTTCTCTATGAAAAAATATAGCATGCTCATTTTTTGGTGCCAAAATCAAAGTAGTTTGATTTGTATAAAGAATGGTATTCATTGTCTCCCTGTTTATGATGTTACAAACACAACATGATCATTTCATGTACATTTCTTAGCTCTATCCTTGAAGTTAGAATTTATGTTTTAATTAATGTATGAATTTGTATGTTCATCTATCATCTGTTAAAGTGAAGTAGAACATGGATGTATAAAGTAACAAGGGTAAGTACTGGATGATATGTATTATGTGAACCTCCTGTCTTTAAGGAATTGAAAATTTATGAAAGCAAAATTGAGAAAAACTTACTCATACACTCATGATTAGGATTGTTTATTAAGTGTTTGATACCATGATTCTTGGGAAAAAAGTATGTGGGTCTTGTTTCTGACCTTTGTATATATAACATCTGAGATGTAAGTATTATTGCGTACACACAATAAGCAACAGCCTTTAGTAAAACAGCAACAACCACAGTTTAAGGTTGTTTTATTTAACAAACACAATTTAAGTAGAAACTACTAATTTCTTATTAGTTGAATTAGTTTCAAAGGGAAAAATTAAGGCAGTGATTAGTTATAGTGCTCTGGAACATTTTCAAAGACATTTATAGAGTACTCAGTACGTGCTCAACAATTTCATGAACAGTATTGGTGAACATAATGTGGATATTAATTGCCTTAAAGTATCTTGATATCTCTGTGGTGTAGAATATAATATGTGAAATAGATAGAAACATTTTCAGGCCATACAAAGGACAAAATGAGATGAATTATGGCTTTCCAGTAAATTGGTACAGGGAGATATCTAAAGACAGTAGATAGTATTAACTAAAAAGGCTATTAATAGATTGGTTGTTAGTGGTGGTAGAGAGGTGATTTTCAAATTGACCTGTAGAGAAGACGTGTATTCTAAACACCTTTATTTGAACTATTTTTTAAATTTTTAGTTATTTTATGATCTTAATTTTAGAAGAACAGAGATGTATTTTTTCATATACGAAATGTATAAGTATTTGGCTTAAAATTTCACCAAACATTTCAAACCATTAAAATTAATTCTTTTGTTATTTGATGTATTTATTCATATATGCATTTATTTAGTCCCAGCCTTATTGAAAGTATTTAAGGCTTTAGAAGGTGAATATTAAATAAACTAGAATTAAATATGAATGGCAAAGTAGATAGAAGGAGAAATATCAGAGTAGGAAAAATCAGATGAAGCCAGAAATTCATATTGTTTTTCAAAAATGGTATGACATGAAGGACTATAATTCCTCTAATGGGCCAAAAATGAAGACTTTGATTTTCTGGCAGCCAGTATAAGAAGCTGATATATTCTAATGTGTGATTATTGATAATATATTTAAAGTAGAAACAGATTAAAAAAACTAAAGAAATTTCTCTCATGGATCTTCATGAAGAGGAGAGTATAACTTATTGAACTTTTCTCAATCATATCTTCACATTCAATATAACAACTTGATGATAAGTTGTCAATGTAGTCCATAAATTCATAGAACACTCAGCTTTGTGTAGAACCTTGGTTCAATAAGGACATTGCTAATTATTTTTTAAAAAATTCCTAATACTAAAATGTAGAATAGTGATGCTTATGCAGTTCATTAATCAAACCAAAGAAATATTATTGAGGTTTTTTTTTCTTCTTACGCTGTGAATATATTTTCTTGTGTCAGTATTACATCATTTGTGTAGGCATTGTGTGGGTATGACTTGTTATATGCTGAACCTATTCAGGAATATGAACAAGGCTGTGAATCATATAAGTGTAGGAGCAATTCCAAGAAACTTATGAACTACTGAGTTTTATTTTTTTCTGTAAAGTTTATATTCTTAAAAGGTAATAAACGGGATTCTTAGTTCATGTAAATTCTTATGATATTAAATGTCTTCATATTCTATTCAATGGGGGGAAATCCTAATAAAGTCAATTAAATTATACTTTAAAAAACAAGCTTTATCATTATGAAAGGTAAATATAAAATTTCTTACTAAGCATGTATATTATTATGCTATTAATGATCAATAACATATGGTTTAAAATGTACTATACCTAGCAACTTAAATTATCATAAAACAAATTCAAACATAAAACATGTTTGAAATCCTGAGATTGGACTTATTTATATATAATATACCAAACCATATTTGTATAAATTGTACATTCATGAATAATTAAAAAGAATGTTTTTACTTTTATGATGGTAAAACCTTTAGCTGTAGGACTTAAAATTAATTTTTAAAAAATATTGAACTCATGCTATTAAAACTTGATTAACTGTCAAGTATTAGTTTTAAAAATATATTCTTGTATTTTAAAATATTCTGCAGTTGGTCTTTTCTCTGTAATCAGCATTTAAAGATATGTGATCTTCCAGTTCACCTGAACAAGTTGTAATTGAGTGCTTCTTAATGGAAAATAAAAAACTCCATGTGATTGAAAGGAAAATATATTGGAGTTACTCATTTCCCTTCTGAGCAATTTCCTATAATTATATTAGTGTAACTGAAAAAGATTCTCTCTTGTTAAGATAGATTTGGTTTTAGATATAGTAGTTGGAAGCCACACAACTATCTTTATAGTTGTTTGTGGGAAGAGGACCGAGATATGATGTCTTATGCTAAAAAAAAGCAGATCAGGTAATGAACAAATAAATGGTTACTTCTCTAGATTGTGAATGATGACTTCTATTAGGTGGCATTGGAATTCTAAGGAATGTTAGAAGAGCTAGGAAAAAAATGGCTCCTTTGTATGACGGCATATTTGTGAAAACCTAAACTATTTCTTTCTTCTGTATTTCCTCTTCTCACCCTGTGTACTCTGTCCTTTGCAATTCCACTAAAGACTGTGTTCTGGAATATTATTTTCATGTGTGGTTTACATATACCTGGACATCCACAAGACTCTTTCAAGGAATCTACAGGTCAAAGTAATTTTATAGTAATCCTAATGTACTGATTGTACAATTGCTGGCACATTGGCACAATAAAGGTAGGGAGTCCAAATAGTACCAGTAATCATTGTATTCTTCACTGACCCACTCTTAAGGATGTCCTTGATGAGGGATTAACAATTTATTAAGACAGTATTAAAATTTTATTAAATATCAACCATAAATGCCCTCATTTTTAATAACCTATGATGAAAGGAAGTACACATAAAGCAATTTAACTGCATCCCGAAATAAAATAGATGTCTTAAAGCAGAACACTTGTGCAATTTTTTGAGTTGTAAGATGAAGTAACCAATTTTTAATATATTACCTTTTATACTTGAAACAATGACAAACTGATTACTGTTAAATGGTGCAAATACCATGTCATAGATTTTGTATTAAGATTCTTCTTTATTTAGCTGAAATATAATTATCACATAGATGATGTGGAATTAAAAGTATTGAGTTATACCATGGGAAAGAGGAAACACAAAAATTGATTAATTAACAGCTCTCCCATCTGCAATTTTGTGTGAATAAGTTTGTGTTACTTAGTTGCATTTTAAATTTAAGCAACAACACTTTATTACATCTTAGGGTTTGTAATAGAGGTTGAGATGGAGAACAAGAGTTACTTATTAATTAAAAAAGGAAAGAACTCTTTTCAAAAGAATAATTCTCATAAAATTATAATTTCTTTGTATTTGTCTTCATAACAAGCCTTGTAAAAACCTAGCTTTTAATGAATCATACTCTTAATTTGAAAAGATAGTATAACAGTTAAGTTTGCTGAGTAATATTAAAGAGTTAACATTTACTTGTGTATTGAAATAATGTGCCACCTTGATTCTTTTACGTGGCAGACAGAAGATAAGTATTGCCTCTGATTTTTTTACTAGAAAATAGAATGCCTGTTAACTTCTAACATAGACCAAAATGGGAATACAAATGGAGGTATCAAATTCATCGTAATAAGATTTGTTTGTTTTTTATTAAGGATATAGGAATGGGAATGGGTCTTAGAAAGTCTCCTCCACCTCAAAGACATTTATTGTTTTTTTTTTAATTTCTTACATCACAAACTGCTCAAAATATAGGATTATGCCATCTCCCTTTAAAATTTTTGTTCCTAAAGTGTTATATATGCAGAGTGTGATTTACTCAATGAAGGAGAATCTGAGAATATATTAACTAAAAATATAAATTACAGTACAACTTATGGGAAAAGTCTATCTTTATATCATTAGATAAAATTCAGGAATAAAGATGTATTCTATTGAGTTTATGGATAGCCAAGAATGTCTTCATTTTTCTAGCTTTTTTAAATGTATAGCCTATTATTTTTATTTATAGTTACTTAACTGCAATAGCATACCAGAATGTCTTGCTCTTGTCTAAGTTACTTAATACCTGTTGATCAACCTTAAAAAAATGACACACACACACACAAAACAAACAACAAACAATGACTTGAATTTCACTTTTTAAAAAATTCTCCCATTAGGTGTTTCTGGTTAGAAAGAAGACTGGTCCTGATGCTGGGCAGCTCTATGCAATGAAGGTGTTAAAAAAAGCTTCTTTAAAAGGTAGAAAATTAGAAAGTTTATTAAAATAGAGATTGGCAGATTTTGTTTTAAAAATTATGCTATACATTGCATGTATAATGTGAGTAAATATCGTTTCTTCTTAATGTTAGTAATTGTTAAGTTTTCTAACCACCAAGTAAATGATTAAAGAGAGTGTTGGTAAAAATTTCATGCTTAGAAATGTGAGATATTTAATATAATTTTATCAAAATATACTCTTTTCTTTAATTGATTTTTTCCAGTTATATCTGTTAGTGTTACGTATTAAGAAAGCACAATCACCCACATACACTTTATACTATCTTCTAGACTGCGTTAGAAACAACAGTAAGCTCAGTTTCAAGTGATAAATTAATTTGCACAATTGAAGGCTAATACATAATAAATGCATAGTAGCCAAATACTGATTTATGTCACTGTAACCCATCCCTAGATATATACTGAATTTCTTGATGTTCTGAGAATATGGTCATTATTATCTAGAAACACATACACTGTAAATTTAGGTGCCTTTGAAGTTATATTTTATTTTTTTATATTCTTGATGGGTAAATCATTGATTATATCCTTACTGAAATTATAAATATGTTTAATATATTTTACCCTCTTGTAATTTTTAGTTCGAGATCGAGTTCGGACAAAGATGGAGAGGGATATACTGGTGGAAGTAAATCATCCATTTATTGTCAAATTGCACTATGGTATGTAGTCCTTATCTTATTTAGAGAATTAGAAAATGAAGATTCTCTTTTATACAATAAAATAACAAGAAATAAATACTTCAAATGTATTAATGTATTCAACTATGTAAAATGTATTTATCTGAAATAAGTATAAACATCTAACTTTTAGTTTTGTTTTATTGTCTGTTTTTTAACTTGTCCAAGGTAACAGGGTAGTGTCTTCTACTTACTTGTCTAGTAGTATTCCTATACTAGGATCTTAGGCAATAAACCTTGGCACCTCCAAGGATCTTAGGCAATAAACTACTGTGATAATTTATGTAAAATATTTGTGTATTTGTTCATAATAACAATATTAATCTTATTTCCTGATTCTGTTCAAGAGGACCATGTAGTTACACTAGTGTATTTGAACTATTTTTTATACATAGAAGTAACAAAATATCATTTGAAAACACTGAGTACCATGGAAAAACAGGAGCTTTCGTGTCAAGTATTTCAGAATTTGAATCATGGCTCCAGTGTTAAAGTATGGATGAGATTGTGGAATATGGCTTCCTTGGGGAACTAAAAGATAAAATTAAACTACTGATACAGTCTACTGTGTCACTTTCATTTTTTCTACATTTAAAAAAATTAGTAACACAAGCCTGTAATCCCAGCCCTTAGGGAGTCTGAGACAGGAGAATCGCGAGTTCAAAGCCAGCGTCAGCAACGGCGAGGCGCTAAGCAACTCAGTGAGACCCTGTCTCTACATAAAACACAAAATAGGGCTGGGGATGTGGCTCAGTGGTCGAGTACCCCTGAGTTCAATCCCCAGTACCAAAAAAAAATTAGTAGCAGGTATTTATTTTACTTAGAGTAATTTTGACAAACATTACATTAAAATATTTACCCAGTTGTATTGTAAGAAACCTACAAAAATTTCGCATCCATTATTTCTTCCCTCTTTGTTACCTTAATAGAATATATATAGCATATTCTGAGGACTTTTAATCACCAGTATGTCATTAATCATTAAGCACCTATTTGTGCAAAACACTATATTAAATGCAGTGGTTATGGAATTAAAGTCTCTGACCTCAAGAAATTTATAATATATAAAGAACAGTGACATGTAAATAATTTTTTAAATCAAAATGGAATAATTATAAAAGAGGCTTATGTAAAGTATGATGAAATATCAAGAGTAAGAGTAATAGCAAATAATTTTCATGTGGATAGGGTTAAAGATGTTATAGGAAAGTGTGAAAAGGGAGAAATCCTGGAGGGATTAATGAAGGAGGTGTCATTTTTGTTGAGCTTTATGGAATTAATAGATTTTCAATAGATGGCTGGGGGGATGAAGTTCAGACTGGTAGAACATACTATAAAAATCAGGAAAACATTGTTGATAGAAGTTTCTGTGTAAAGCCACAGGCAAAGTTGATTATGTTCTAAAAAGGAATTTAGCTATATTACCACTGGATTAAGCAATGCATTTAATTTTGAGATATTATCCAACAGAGGACCATGTGAGTAAATATTTAATTGCTTTATAGTTTGTAGGGATAAGATTCTAAACAGACAAATATAACTTGAAAATATATTAAGCTTTTTAAGCCTTTTAGATTATTCTGTTACTACATTATGATTTATAATTAGCTTTTCAGACTGAAGGGAAGCTGTATTTAATATTGGATTTTCTCAGGGGAGGAGATGTCTTCACAAGATTATCCAAAGAGGTGAGTGTCTGTAATTTTTTACTGTATTGTATAGAAATAAAAACTAAGAAAACTCATATTTTCCTATATTTATTGAATTGGTAATTATTCTTACTGTTTCATTGTATAACATTTAGTCATGTGCCAGTCAGTGGCATTTTCTGTCTGCATGTCATTTAAATCATCTTGGTGTACTACTCATTATACTCTTAGATGACAAAAAAAAATATGAATAACTGTTTGAAGTAGATAGAGTCAAGCCTAGAGCATTGGCTTCTCAAGGTACCTAAATGCCTTTCAGGGTAATATTTAATCTATTAAAGTAGCTTTATTGATGTATAATTGACATACAATTAACTGTATGTTTTAAATATACAATTTGATAAATTTTGACCTGTATGTATCCTCGTGAAACCATAAGTAAAATCAAAATAAGTAGCATATCCATCATTTCCAAACGTTTTCTTATGTGCCTTTGTAATGCCTGATCCCTACCCTTACTCCACTGAATCTGCTTTTTGTCATTATGTGGTTTGCATCTTCTAGGAGGTTATGTAAATTGAATTACAAATATATATTACTTTTAGTCTGGCTTAAATGAGCAAAATTATATTGATTCATTCCACAATGTTGTATGTATCGATAGTTCATTTTTATTACTGAGTAGTATTACCCATTTTATGGATACACCATGGTTTGTTTATCTATTCACCTGTTGATGGATGTTTGAGTTGTTGCAGTTTTGGGATATTACCAATAAAGCTGCTGTAAACATTCATGCACAAGTGATTGTATGGACATACATTTTCATTTCTCATGGGTAAATGCCTAGGAATATAATGACTGTGTCATATGGGAGATGGATATTACAGCTTAAACTGTTTCCCAAAGTGGTTATATACTTACGTTCCCACCAGCAGCATATAATAGTTTCAGTTGCTTCACATCATTGCTAACAGTTTATATGGTCAGTCTTCTATACTTTTGACATCTGATAAGTGTGGGGTTGTAGTATCTCATTGTAGTTCTAAATTTCATCACACTTAATGACAAATGATGTGAGCATCTTTTCCTGTACATATTTGCTGTTGATCTTCTTTGATAAAATGTATTTAACTCTTTTTCCCATTTTAATTGATTTCTTTTCTTACTGTATTTTGAGAATTCCTTATATATTCAGATGTCATTCCTTGATCATATATGTTGGTTGCAGATATTTTCTTCTAGTTTACGGTTTGTCTTTTCAATCTCTTAATGGTACTTCTTGACAAACAGAAGTTCCTAGCAATTCTTATGAAGTCCTTTGTAGTTTTTTCCATTAATAAATTGTGTTTATAATATCCTATTTAAGGAATGTTTGCCTCAGCCCAGGTAAAGATTTTCTCCTATATATTCTAAAGATTTTATAGTTTTGAATTTACATTTAGATTTCTGATCTATTTGAATCTCATTTTAATATATGGTTTTAGGTATGTGCTGAAGTCTTTTCATGTGGATATCCAATTGTTCTAGCTTCATCATTGGAAAATATTGTCTTTTTTTCACTGAATTACCTTTCATTTTATTTGAAAAACAAATGATCACATATATGAAATACTATTGCTGGATACTCTATTCTGTTCATTTGTCTATCTTTATGACAATCCTATACTCTTTTGATTACTGTACCTTTATAATATGTCTTGAAGTAAGGTATTATAATCCTTAAGCCTTGCTTTTGGTTTTAGAAGTTGTTTCGGCTCTTCTAGTTCATTTGAATTTTCATATTAATTTTGAGATAAACTTCTCATTTTCTTAAAAAGGCCTGGTAGGATTTTATTGGTATTATATTGAATCTATAGGTCGTTTTGTCATTTATTGACATATTAATGATATTGAGTCTTCCAATCCCATAAACTTGACTTCTCTCTCCATTTATTTATCAGTTATTCATTTTCTTTCAGTTACGTCTTGTTTCAGTATATAGGTCTTACACATCTTTAGTCAAATTTATCTGTAAGTGGTTCCTATTTTTAATGCTAAGAAATCAATAAATTTTATCAGTAAGAAATCAATAAAATAAATTTCCTAATTTCAGTTTTAAATTGGATGGAAATACTTATTCTTCTTATTTTGAGTTTGTACACCATAATGTAGCTCAACTTAATTACTTCTAAAAGTTTTTTTTAATAGATTTCAAGGACATTATATTTATTTTCTGTGACCAAGTAGTTTTACTTCTTCTTTTCCATTATAAATATTGTTTAATTCTTTTGTCTTTATTACATTGCCTTCAACCTCCACTCTAATAGGACTGGTGGGAGAAGACATTCTTGCCTTGTTTCAGATATTAGTGGAAAGCAGAATTTCACCGTAAACCATTAAGTTAAACATTGGAATTTTTATATGTTTTTCCTTCTTGTACCGCTTTGTAGAGTTTTCTTTTTAATGGATGTTGTTTTGTCAAATATTTTTTCTACATTTATTGAGATGATTGTTTTGTTTTTTCTTCTTTAGTCTCTTGATATGGTGAATTATAGTAATTGATTTTCAGATTGTGAACCAACCTTTCATTTGTATATGAGCTCCACTTAGTCATGATGCATTACACTTTTTGAATATTGTTGGATAAGTTTTGCTAAAAGTTTAAGAACTTTTGCCTATATTTTCATGATGGATATTTGTAATATTCTTGTATTGTTTTCTATTTTTGGTAACACAGTAATTCTTCCCTCATAGGATAAGTTGGGTAGGATTTTTTTCCTCTTCTACTTTTTGGAAGTTTATGTAGACTTAGTGATAACTGTTCTTAAATAATACAATTCACCAGTGAAGCATTCAGACCTGGAGGTTTTGTTTACAGTGAAGTTTTTACATAAAAATTCAATTTATATGACAGACTTAAGGTATTCTTTATTTTTGAGTGAGCTTTGCTAGCCTGTGTCTTTTAGGAATTAATCCATCAGTTGTACTAAAATTTATAGGCATAAATTTGTTCATAATATCACCTTATTATCATTTTTACAACTATACAATTGCTAATGGTGTCACTGCTCTATTCTTAATGTTGATAATTTATGTGTTCTCTTTTTTGTCCAGCTTTAGCTTTGTTAGATTATCAATTTTATTTTTCTCCTAAATGAACCAACTTTTGGTTTCATTGATTTTTTTCCCTCTATTATATTGCCATTCTCTATTTAATTGTTTTCTGCTTTAGTCTTTATTACTGCTTACTTTGTGTTTCATTAGCTTTTCTATTTCTAGTCTTTAAGATGGAATGTTAAGTTATTCATTCATAGACTTTCACCTTCCTAATGTAGGTATTCATTGTTACAAATTTTCTTCTAATTACTGCTTTAATGTCATTCTCACAGATTTTTATGTGGCATTCCCCCCCATCTTTCAACATACTTTTTATTTTCCTTTATTTCCTTGGCTTATTGGGTATTTAGAAACGTTATATATTTTACAAATATTTGGTCCTTTTCTAGATATCTTTCTAATACTGATTTCTAATTTAATGTCACAATAATCATAAAACAGTTTTTACGACTTGAATTCTCTTAAATGTATTTAGACTTGCTTTATGCTTCAGAATATGGTATCTTGTTAAATATTCTATGTGCATTTGAGAAGAATATTCTGCTATTGTTGGGTGGTGGAAAGTTCTATAAATGTAAACTAGGTCGAGTTTGTTAATAGTAGTATTTGGTCTAATATTTTATTACTGATTTTCTACCTGCTTGTTTTATAAATTAAAAAATTTGGTTGATACACAATAAGTGTAGAAATTTCTACATTTTTGAGACAAATCTGTGAGTATAATTATTGATTTTGATATTATTAAAATTTCTATCATTTTTTCATTTATTTTTGAAGTTCTGTTACTAGGTTCATAAATATTTTTTTCCTTTTTCTTTTTTCTTTTTCTAAAATATTTTTTAGTTGTACATGGACACAGGGTCTTTATTTTGTTTACTTATTTTTACGTGGTGCTGAGGATTGAACTGAGTGCTTCACATGTGCGAGGCAAGCGCTCTGCCACTGAGCCACAACCTCAGCCCCTATTTTTTTTCTTTTTTTGGTACTAGGGATTGAACTCAGGGGCACTCAACCACTAAGCCACATCCCCAGCCCAATTTTGCATTTTAATTAAAGACAGGGTCTCACTGAGTTGCTCAGCACCTCGTTATTGCTGAGGCTGGCTTTGAACTCAGTCCTGCCTCAGCCTCCTGAGTCACTGGGATTACAGACGTGCACCACCATGCCCAGCAGTTTCATAAATCTTTGTGAACATTATTCCTTCTTGATAAATTGACCCTTCTATCATTATGTTAACTTACTTTTTCACTTTTTTACTTTGAAATCCACTTTAATGTTAATATCAAAATATTCCAGGTCCTTTAAGAACTATTACTATTAGCTTAGTATATCATTTTCCATTTTTTAATTTTAACCTTTGTGTCTTCATAGTTTAATGTGTGGTCCTTAAAGAAGCATAAAGTTTCCTTGCTTTTTATCCAATCTGAAATATCTTTAATTGGGATTTTAAATATATTTACATTTCATATGATGGTTGAAATGTTTGGGGTTAGATCTACCATTTGCTACTTATACTCTTTTAAGTCTCATTCTTTTTTTTTCCTTTTAAATAAGTTTGTACTATTTTATTTTTGTTACTGCTGTTTTCTTGTCAATATTAACCATAGCATTTTGGTTTTTTGTTATTTAAGTAATTTCTTTAGTGTTTATAATATGAATCTTTAACTTAGGATAGGCCAAACATGGACAGATATATTTTTTTCCTTATGAGTAAAGTTTAATTGGAAGACAGCCATCCCCATTTGTTTAAGTATTGTCTATGACTTCTGTCATGTTTTAATGGCAGCATACTTGCAAGATTATTTTTATTGGTTGGTACGCATTGTGAACCATAAATTTTTACATGCTAGATATATTTGTTTTCCTAAAAATGAAGGATATATAGTTTTGTTCTGAGCTGAAATTGTGTTCTTGAAAACACTCTGTCTGTTTTTGGACATACTTTTATCATCTTATTTTTTGGTTGTTGTTGTTTTTAATGTTGTTTTGTTTGTTTGTATTTTCAGTACTAGGGATTGAATCCAGGGTTTCACACTTGATAGACAAGCTCTCTACCACTGGGTTACACCCATAGCTCTGGATCTTAATTTTAAGCTTTGTTATATGAAACTAGGCTACCATTTTGTGTAGGGTTATTTTTCCCCACTATTGAAGTAGAACTCTTCTTAATGCTTTAACTAACATTCAAATTGTGAGATATTTTATTCTGACTGTTTAGAACTGGAGTTATACTGGTTCTTTGTGAGCTTAGTAGATTCTCTGAATTCTTTAAAGTTGTTCTTTTCCTGGGCTCAGGTATTTTCCTCTGATCTATGATTGGCAATTTCTTACTAGATGGCAGATGCTGTAAAATGTACCTTGTTGGGTGATGGATATCTGTGGATATTAATTTTTCTCTAAGATGTCAAAGTAGTGCTATATCTTACCTTTAGGTCTTTAAAAGTTGTTAAACTGGAGCAGAATGGAATTTGGCCAAGAGTTAACTTTGCTACTGAAGTAAAACCCTTCTGATTACTCTATCTGATACTTTATGCATGAGGTTTTTCTTCTCTGGCTGGAGGTATCAGAAACTGTTACTGGCCCGGTGTGAGTTCCATGCTGATCCTGTAATCCTTGTTTCTTTTGCTGGTTCAGAGTAGTATCCTCACTTCTGTATGCTATGCATTTCTCTGCTGTATGCTTGAGGAAACTGTACATCTCTCCAGAATTCTTTCTGCAATTTTCTTTGTTCTATTTCTTTATTCTGTGAATTCTGTCCTCCTCCTCTCAGACTGATAGCTCCAACCCATTAAATCAAGTAGTCTTCTGGGATCCACTTAATTTAGCCTTCCTTGCACTACTACTTGGAAATTTTTTCAGGTTGTAAGCTGGGGAAATTTTAGGACATGCCTTGTTTGTTCCTCATCTTTGTGTATTCACTGTCTTTCGTTTGCCTGTTGTCCAGTGTCTTGAAAAATACGATTTCATATATTTTGTCCTATGTTTTAGATGTTTCAGGCAGGAGAACGACACCTGTGCTTGTCCTCTCCATTTTGTCTTGAAATGGTAGACTGGGAGAACTGTTTTAATTGGATGATAACGCTTCAAAATCTCACTTCCAGAATTCCCATTGTTAGATGTGGGAGAGCTACTGTGGTCTCCCAGAACTATGGAACTTGCTGTGAAAAAAGGAGCAATATGTTTCTGGGATACTAGCCAGTGATTAAGTGGCTAAGGTCACTGGCTTATATCTCTGTACTTCTAGTGCAGAACATGCTGCATGAATGTAGAGTGTGTTCTTGGTATACTTATCATTATAGAATAGAATTCAGTTTATGATAGGGTCTGTGTAGGAATCCTCTTCCAAGATGGTTCTTTAAAGAAACTTTTTAAAATCTGATCCCAAGGTTTATAGGGACAACAATATGACAAGGCTCCATAATTCATTATTTCTTGTGTTAGATTGTAGAAGTGTCACAAATGTTTTTTTGAAAAATTCTTACTTGTAGTCATTTCTAATTTTCTTTTAAACTCTTCAGACCTCCATTCTCGATGTGGGACTATCTAAACCCATACTAGCACAGAGATGCAGTCAGTAAGTTTTGATTCCTAAGTCTGGAATATTAGGTAAGAGCAAGCATTTTAAATGCATTTCCCAAAAGAAAATAAATTAGTTTATTCATTGAACAGGCTTTAAAAAATTGATTCAATGTTTACTTCTATAGGCAGAATATTATAATTAGTTGTTTGTTGGTTATACTTCACTTGTATATATAAAAACATTGTTAAATAATCCAATATAAGACTTACTCTTTATTCCTTAGAAATAGACTTTTGAAAGTAACTTTTTGGCATGTTTTAAGGAATTTTATAGTATGTTACTTATATTTTAAAGGAAAGTACGTTTCAAAATATCTCTCTCCCACAATGCACACACACATACATGTACCAATACACATATAAACACACAAAATGCATGCCCTACTTTGCTGACATCAAGAAAATACGGTTTACTTTGGGAAGCTGAGACAGGAGAATCATGAGTTCAAAGCCAGCCTCAGCAACAGTGAGGCTCTAAGCAACTCAGTGAGACCCTGTCTGTACATAAAACACAAAATAGGGCTGGGGATGTGGCTCAGTGGTCGAGTACCCCTGAGTTCAATCCTTGGTACCCTCCAAGAAAAAGAAGAAAGAAAATATGATTTAATGAATGTTTGGTTATTTTTAAGCTATTGGTTCTTCCAAAATTAATTTATTGTTTTAACAAATTTTTGAACAAAGCTGCAATAGGAATTTTTGTTTGAAATTGGCATAATAATTTTATACTATATGCAGAAAAGTAAGCAAATGAAACATTTAAGAAATTTTAAAAAGTCTACTGGACACCTTCCTTTTCTCTATTTCTTTGTTAAAACTCTAAAGCTTTGAACTTAGCACAGTGGTGTGCAGCTGTAGTCCCAGCTTACTTGGGTTGCTGGGGCAGAAGGATCTTTTAAGCCCAGGAGTTTGAGACTGGCCTGGGAAATATAGTGAGACTTATATCAAAAACAAAAACAGCCGAGCCTGGTGGTGCACGCCTGTAATCCTAGCACCTTGGGAGGCTGAGACAGGAGAATCACAAGTTCAAAGCCAGCCTCAGCAACGGCGAGGCACTAAGCAACTCAGTGAGACCCTGCCTCTACATAAAACACAAAATAGAGGTGGGGACATGGCTCAGTGGTCAAGTACCCCAGAGTTCAGTCCCTGGTACCAAAAAAAAAAAACCAACAGACTATGAATTTTCTATAAACAAAACATCACAGTTTCAACGTAAGATTAGAGACATACTATGTGGCCTAACAATATCCTGTTACATATGCTGTATTATTATTTTTATATAAAGGAAGAATCATAGATTTGTGGCAAACTAATTGTTCACTAAATAGTATTTGAGAATTGGTTAGATTTTTTAAAGATTGAAAATACCATTTCTACCATATAAAATGTAAATTTTAATAAAGAGATAAGTGTGGAAGATAATTATTGTATCCTAAAAGAAAATTCAGTTGAATATTAAGTTGACGATTGAACAGAGAAGGTTTTATTAAACATTATTGCAAGTAAGGAAAAGCATACAGAAATGATGAATAAATTGAACTACATAAAAGTAAGAACTATTTAACATACAAAAGAGCACAAAGTTGGAAAATATTTGCAACTGATATGATGGAGAAATGACTTTTTGAACATTTAAAAGGCTTGTACCAATTGACCAATTAGTAAGTTAATAGTGGAAAACAGGCAAAAACATTATTGATTTTTCATTAAAAAAATAGATCTCTAAATACAACAAATGTTCACCATAAGAATAAAAATTTAAGCCAGGCGCGGTGGCTCAAGCCTGTAATTCCAGCACTTAGGGAGGCTGAGACAGGAGAATTGCGAGTTCAAAGCCAGCCTCAGCAACGGCGAGGCACTGAGCAACTCAGTGAGACCCTGTCTCTACATAAAACACAAAATAGGGCTGGGGATGTGGCTCAGTGGTCGAGTGCCCCTGGGTTCAATCTCCAGTACCAAAAAAAAAATTTTTTTAACTAAATGAACATTGATCCCATTTTTATATATCAAATGTAGAAAATTTTGAATAGTTTATTTGATGGTGTTATAGAAAGATAAATGCCATCATAAACTGCTGATGGGAGTGGAAACTATTGTAACCTTTTTGGAAACTAATTTTTTTGTGTATATCAGGAATCTTGGACTATTTATACCTCTTTATACCTTTTTATTTCTTAGGAATTCATCTTGGGAAAATAAATATTATACCAATAATGATGTATGCTTGCTTTATAGTTATTTTAAACAGTAAAAAACGAGAAATAACTTAATTATCCAGAAGGGGAACAGATAGGTAAATCATGGCAAATGGATACAGTTGATATTGTGCAGTTGTTGAAACTGTTTAAATGGGGATAAATAATATAATATTATAACATAATACATTAAGTGGGGATAAAGGGGAACACTAATATATACAGTATGATTTCAGGTGTATTAATATAATTCACATATTCATACACATATATACACAGATAATTTCAAGTGTAATAAAAGCTTGAGAAAGTTTTTCTTCATATAGAAATTTTGATGATTTTCATTTGGAGAAAGATTTATGAGTAGGAGAAAGATTTATTTTTTTCGTGAAAACACGAAAGCATTATTTGAAGTGAACTTAAAGTTTAGAGCAAAATTATAGTATGTAGAAGTGGCTTCTGTGGAAAAGATCATTCTTAGGGTCACATGTCCTATCCCTGTGTTCACATCTTGAACCTTTGTACTTGTTATGTAATTTTGGGAAAATTAGTTACTCACCAAATCTCATATGTAAGATGTGGATAATATCTACTTCATAGAGTTAGTTGTTTGGGAAATTGTCATAAAATAATGAAGGTACAATGTTTAACATAATTAATTGCATTGGTGCATAATCGCTACTTAGTAAATATTTTATTTCTATCAATCATGAGGTTTCTACCCAGACAAATTCATTGTGTGATGTTAGATTTGACATAAACTGTAACCTAGACAATGTTTTTTTCCTTTTGAGTTTTTTTTTCCTAATGATGGCCTCATGCATGCTAGGCAAGTGCTCCATCCCTGAGCCACATCCCTAGCCCTCTCTTTCTTCATATTTGTAAACGACTTTTATTTAGATTTTACTCTTATGTTATGTTTCAATGAATATTTTGATTATTCTTGCCCATAAATTTAAAGAAGTAACAAGTATTTTTTCCTTTAATAGAAGCAGTCAAGTGAGAATGATGTTTTTATACATTTGCTATTATAACATCCAAATTAATGCTCCTGAAACTTAAATAATGAACTTTTTTTCTGTTGATCATTTTAAAACATACTTGGGCTATCAAAAATATCTTTAATTGCTTACTCTCTGGAGTTTTATTAGTAGTTTGAATATGTATTGTGAAGTGATGTGGCCATAATACTAAATGGCCAAACTGGTTATTAGATTTTATGATACTTTATTCAAATTTTGAGCCTTATTAATAACCCAGTGTTTTCTTTAATGAAAATAACCAAGGGCTGGAAAACACATTTTGCCAATTGAAAGCCCTTAAAATTACATTGAGTAGTTCCTAATTCTGCATATAAATTAACATTTACTTATGAATGAATATAGGTGTAAACCTATATAACATTAGCTTCTGGTTGTACATAGGACATTTTGCAGTCCAAAAATATTTTTCACCCACATAAACTAATTTAATTCTCACAAGAACCTACTTAGGGAGATAATGTAGGTATTTTCTTTATTTTACAGATTTAGAAACTGAGGCTCAGAAGGCTAAGTGATGTCTGATTTAAAACTTTGTATTTTGGTTTCAAGTTTAGTACTTTTTTCATATTATTATAACAACCCTACTTCCAGGCACAGAAAGATTAAGGAATACAGTATTATTAAACTCATAAACTTTGCTAACAGAAGGGGCTGATAGGTACCTCTTAGATCAGAGATGAGTTTAGAATTCTGTGTGATATAACAGCTACTAGTTTAATAACTTGTAGTGGTGTATTGGAGACTGTGAGTTAGTATAGCTGAGTAAAGTGAAATATCAAAGAAGTGAGAGTAGATGATGAAAGAAGGAGTAACTGAAATAATGGAATAACCAGTATTAAAACAAAATATCCTACATACTTCAAATACCTAAAGAAAGGCACAACAAGATCTTCAAAAAAGGGTGAATAGCATGTGGTATAATTAGTATAAGAAGATATAAAAATGTCATGTTTTATAAAGATTAACATTAAAATGGATAATATTTAAGAAAAAGATTCTTAAAGAAATTAGTTTCATCTATCTAGAAATCTTACTTCTTTGGTATATCTAATCATTATTCTAATCAAATAAGAATTGACTATGCTCATTTTCTTATTATTTTCCCAAATGTGTCTGCTGGTTTTTAAAGAAGTACATTTTTAAAAATATTCAATATTAGAAGAAAGAGCAAATGGTAAATTATTATTTTATTTCAGGTTCTGTTTACAGAGGAAGATGTGAAATTTTACCTCGCAGAACTGGCCCTTGCTTTGGATCATCTACATCAATTAGGAATTGTATATAGAGACCTGAAGCCAGAAAAGTAAACCTATATTCTCCTTATATATCACTGTTGTCTATATTTCCACGATTAGAAGTACATTTTGACATAATTCATTGTTTTTTAAAAAATCATAAGGAATTCTGCATAAATTTCATAGTTAAATGAAACCGATTTGTAAAAAGTAATCTTCAAATGAACAAACCTTAGTTTTAAATTAATTACTTAAAATTTTTCTAATATGCCAAATAATGACCTATTGTAAGTTTATGATGGCTTTATATAAGTGTGTTATCTAAAATATTTTATCCCATCTTACTGAATATGAATTTTGATTTACAGCATTTTGCTTGATGAAATAGGACATATCAAGTTAACAGGTATGAAAATTTTCTTATGTACTAAACCTGTTCTTTCCATTTTTCATTATTTTAGTGTTTGTCTCACCCTATTTTTTTCTTCATTTGATTTCATATTGTTTTTTTAGTGAAATAAATTTAATTAAAGACTAGGTAGCTTTTATTACATTTTAATTTTATTTTTAAAATATAAAATTCAGGCCTTGTGCAAATTAAAATATTTGATTTCCTGGGTAAAAATACATAATCTTATTTTCTGTGTAGACTGAAAGATTTTACAATACTCATTACATTTGATATATAGTGACAACCTCTCTCCCCATTGCCTTACTCTGCAAATACTTTTCTATTATATATCTATAATTTTGTTTTTTGAGAGCATTATATAAACTAGTTTTGTAGACCCACACAGCAATCACACTCCTATTTATCTGGAGAAGGAAAAACTCACATTCACACAAAAACTATCCATGAATGCTCAAAGCTTCTCTGTTTGTAAAAACCCAAGACAGGAAATGACCCCGGTGTTCTTCAAAGGGCGAATGGATAAACAGTGGTGCATCCATATAATGGAATCCTGCTCAGCAACAAAAAGGAAACAACTGTTGATTCTTGATTCTTGGATGGGCATTATGCTGAGTAGAGCAATCGCAAGTTTACATATGCTTTGAGTAAATGGTAAATTCTACATTTAATTATCAGAATGCAAAAACAAAGATAAGATGAAGATGTGATCTTAACAGAGAATTTTAAACTGATAGCGTTTACAAGGTTAGTTGCTCTAAATTCCTTAGTGCACTGCATCAATGTAAAACTAAAGTACAAAGGTGTTACCTTGAAAACAAAAGTAAATGTGTCAAAGTTAAAATACAATTCAGTGAATCTTAGTTTCATAGCCTGATTCTCTTTTTCATGTATGTAAGAAACAGTGTAGGTTTGCAAGGAATCGAAAGCAGAAAAGAAAAAGAATGAAGAAAGAGAACAAAAGAGTTTTGAAATTTTATGTAACATATATTTTTTATTTTAAAACAATTGAACTTTAATCAAAAAGTGAATTGGAATTTAATTGCTCCTTTCATTTTTTCTTAATCATTTATACCTGTTTTGTCAGAGATGAAAAAATGAGATGGAAGAAAGAGTAGAATAAATCTTACCTTTATCTCTCCACTACAGTAAGTTTAGTCAGGTGAATAATTATGCTAAATTGTATTATATTTAGTCTTCTAATTGAAATTCTGCTTTTTATAGCTTTTAGAGACAAACTGGCTGAGGAGGAAAGAGTAGTTAGGATCAATGTTAATTTATAAGCACTGGACACAAGGTATATAATAGGAGGAAAATGATTTATAATTTCTTTTTACAATATAGACTGTTTTTCTTACAATTACACCAATGTTTATTTTAAAGAAAATATACAGTAATAAATATTAGATAATTTACAGTTTTACGATTATAACCTAATTCAGAATTTTGTGATAAAAAGTACATTTGTGGATTGAACCTCACAAGTATTCCAGTGAGGTTTGTTAAATTGAGACCCTTAACAATTATTTTAAAACTTTCTTCTTTTACATTTTCCCTTTCTTTATTCTTTCTTCCTTCCTTTTTATTTTTCCTCTTTTCTGACTTTCTTCCCTTTTTTGTCTTTCCTTCTGTATGTCCTACCCCCTTCTGTCTTTCTTTTCCTGTTTCCTACTTGACATTTTAAACAGTATAATCAAAATATAGCAGGATTTTGCTGTTTGCTTTGATACAAATGGGCTCTGTGTGAGCTGCAGTGATTTAGGAATGTCTCATCTAGGCAAACTCATCTCCAACATTGTAATGTTTCCCAAAGTAATCTTAGAGGAAATCAGTGGTCTTTTCCCCCCTACCTGTTCATATTAAAGCTCCTCAGGATAGCTGGATGCTAATGGCATAGACCTGTAGTCCCATTTATTCTGGAGGCTGAGGCAGGAGGATCATAAGTTCAAGGCCAGTCTGGGCAATTTAATAAGACTGTCTCAAAATAAAATTAAGATGATTGGGGATGTAGTACAAGGTAAGAGCACACCTGGCTTCAATCCCTGGTACTGCAAAACAAACATTGGGAATGGACCTACAAGCTACTGTGGAAATACAATGGACTGTAGAAAAGTTGCTGTTTTAACTGTGCTTTCAGTATTATTTGCCTCATAATGAGATTACATTTTATAGCAAAATGTTAATAAAAGGAGAGTAGATATCCACAAATACCTGCATACTTTCTTATGAATTATTGATATTGTGTATATGACTTAATTTTTCTGAAAACTTACCCTCCATTGTATATGAAAATATTAATTATATAATACGACTTGCCTGTTGTTAGAAAAAATCTTGAAAAATAATAATTCATTAAAAATTATAACTTGAACTCATAATTAAATTCTGTGGTTGCTATAATGTACTTTTGAGGGCCATAACTTAGAGCTAACTAATAAAGATATGAATGAGAAATGTATAGAATCAGAAATTTAAATCACACAGTATTTGAGTATTTAAGAGAAAATGTGTACATAAGAAAATAATTTTAGTACTTTTTAAGATTACTTGCAAATTCATCATTGGAATTACTTTAGCTTAATTACAAATACTTATCAAATTGATTGTGTTCTGGGTATGCTTTTTAAAATTTAAAATCATATAATCATTAAAGCTTACAACAATGTGAAATACACTCTCGATCCCCTTCCTTCCAAAACCCTTCCTCTATGTAACTGATTTTGTATTTTTTTTTCAATTTAGTGGCTTTGAAAAAAAAATTTAATATCTGTCTCATTTAATCTTGTGACTGGTTTTATATTGGTCAGATTTTTGTCATTTGATTGCTGAGCAGACTCTAGTGTTAATATCAGTTTTGTCAGAAATGGTATGACAAAGGAACTTTTATCTATTGGCATAAATCTCTGGAAAGTAACAGAAAGACAAAAAATTATCTTCCTTTTCCCCTTCTCCCTGACGTGAACAAAGAAGCCAGTGTTTTTCTCTACAAGAGATACAGTTCAACTGACCTCAAAGACTATCTGTTATTATATTTAACTTTCTGAAAGGAATGTGCAGAATTTAAAAGTCTCAAAATATAGCAACTGAATATAAGATATTAAAAAGATGTTTAAATTAAAATATAGCATATAATGTTATTATATAAAGATAAGAGCTATTTTAAATAAAAATATTGAGCATGGTCAGAAAATCAGCCTTGAGGGGACCTCAAATTGTTGGTCTTCTATTATAAAAACTAATGTTGGTCTTGTAGCTTTTTATTTTTAAAATTGGGTATAATTCATATACAGTTAAACTCATGTTTCTGATTCTTGTGATGGGAATCTGTATCTTGATTGCACCAGTGTCAATATATTGGCTGTTTTATTGTACTGTGGTTTTGCAAGATGTTATGGGGGAAATTGGGTAAAGGAAAAACAAAATTTCTGTAATATTTCATGTAACTGCATGTAACTCTGCAATTATTTCAAAATACAAAGTTTATTTTTAAACACTCACTTTTGGTTTTGATTCTGCAAGTTTTTTTTTTTTTTTTTGAGGAGGGGGTTGAACTTAGGGGTACTCGATAACTAAGCCACATGCCCAACCTTATTTTGTGTTTTTTTAAAGATTTTTTAAACCTTTATTTTATTTATTTATGTATTTTGTATGTGATGCTGAGGATCAAACCTGGTGACTCACGTGTGTGAGGCAAGTGCTGTACCACTGAGCCACAACCCAGCCCCCCTTATTTTGTGTTTTATTTAAAGACAAGTTCTCACTGAGTTGCTTAGCGCCTCACTGTTGCTGAGGCTGGCTTTGAACTCGCGATTCTCCTGTCTCAGCCTCCCAAAGTGCTGGGATTACAGGCGTGTGCCACTGTGCCCAGCTGATTCTGCAAGTTTCAACAAATACCACACTTTTATAACTACCAATAAGATGATAATATAAAATAGTTCTAAAGCTCCTGAAATTAGACCATTAAAAGTCAGTCCATCCTTCAATCTAACTGCCAACCAACTTTCTGTCCCTATAGTTTTGCCTTTTCCACAAAGTGATATAAGACATACAGTATATAGCCTTTTTAGTCCAGCTTTATTTCCTAGGGTACTTCATTTAAAATTCTTCCATATTGTTGAATGTATCACTGGTTTTTTTGATTGCTAAGTAATATTTCTATTTTATGGTTGCACCTTGGTTTGTTTATCCATCTGGCAATTAAAGGGTGCTTGGATTATTTCCTGTTTTTAGCAGTAATGGATAAAACTACAGTAAACATTTGAGTGCAGGTTTTTTCATTGTACATATATTTTATTTCACTTGAGTAATTACCTAAGGATGACATATTTGATCATATGGTAAGTGTATAATTTAAACTTAATGAGAAACCTCCATACTGTTTCCCAGCATGGTTGTACCATCTTGCCTGTCCACTAGCAGTATATGAAAGCCACAATTGTTCTTTATCCTCACCAGTTCCTGATGTTAGTATGTTTTATTTTAGCTACTGTAATAGACAGATAGTGATATCTAATTATGGTTTTAATTTGTATTTCTCTAATAACTAATGAAACTGGACATCTTGTCATGTATGTGTTTCTTTGGAGGAGTGTCTGTACAGATCTTTTGCCCATTTGGAAAGATCAGATTATTTTCATATTGAATTTTGTGGTTTTTATATACTAAAAATACAAGTCACTTATCAAATATGTGATTTGCAAATATTTTCTCCCATCTAGCTTCTTTTTCATTTTCTTAAAATATCTCTTAAAAGACCAGTTTTTACTGTGATGATGTCCAGTGCATCAGCTTTTTTTCCTTCATGTATTATGCTTTTGTATCTAAGAAATTCTTGCCTAACCCAGGTTAACAAAGATTATTTCCTATATTTTCTTTTGGAAATTTATAGTTTGAAATTTTACAAGAATATAGTTCTATGATTCATTTTGAATTTTGAATTCATTTGATGGATTTTTTATGAATGCCCTTTTTTATTTTTTATTTTTTTTAAAAAATATTTTGTTTAGTTGTAGATGAACACAATATCTTTATTTATTTTATGTGGTGCTGAGGATCAAACCCAGTGCCCCACGTATGCGAGGCAAGCGCTCAACCGCTGAGCCATAGCCCCAGCCCCATGAATGCCCTTTTTATTCTGGCATGATTTGTTTAAAAATCTGATATTCAGTGGGTTTGCTTTTTCACTTTTCAAACAAATCATTTGGCAATATACAGCCAGTTCTGTTACAATGTGGCTTAATGTGACCTTAATCTCTGCAGTATGTAAGATCACATAGTAAAAGCTGTAGGACTTATGAGGGAGATGGAGATAGAGGTGTAACAATAAAATCTTTAAACAGTGACATACTCAACAAGTTATGGTATCATCTTTGGTGTCATCAAATGACACATGGATAAAGAAAATGAGTATTTGTTCAGTAGAGTTTTACTCAGACATAAAGAAGAATAAAATTGTTATTTGCTGGTAAATGGGTGGAACAGAGCATCATGTTCAGTGAGATAAAAAAGACACAGAAAGTCAAGTAACAAATGTTTTCTCTCATGTGGATTTTCTAGATTAAAAAGTAGAAAAAAATGAATCTCATGAAAACAGACAGAAGACTAGTAGAGTAATGGAAGGGGTTTGAGAGGGAGGGAACAGGGGAGAGCATGGGAAATTTGTGGAGAATGAAATCTGCCAGATTATGATATATCCATGTACAAATATACCACAATGAATACAGATTTCAAATATAATTTTAATGCAATAATGAAAATAGTAATAAAAATAGAAGGGAGTTTCATAGAAAAGGGCATGCAGATCATGAGGAGGAGGGAGGGAACAATGAAAAGAAAGAGAAGGTACAGGTTTGCTAGTTTTCCCTTGCTGTGATGAAAATATCTGACAAGAACAACTTAGAGAGGGGCTTGGATTGTACCTCAGTGGTAGAGCGCTTGCCTCACATGCGTGAGGCACTGGGTTCAATTCTCAGCACCACATAAATAAATAAAATAAAGATATTTGTGTCCATCTACAACAAAAAAAATTTTAAAAAGGAACAACTAGAGAAGAGAAAGTTTATTTGGGCTCATGGTTGCAGAGGTTCAGTCCATAGTTGGCTGACTCAATTGCTTTGGGCCCAAGATAAGGCAGAACACCATGGAAGAATGGTGGAAGAAAGTTGCTCAGCTCATGGTGGATGGATTAATCCACGGATGAATCCAAACTTTTCACCTCTAATCCAACCTTGTCACCTCTGAACATTGTTACATTGCCTAACACATGAGCTTTTCAGGGAACATCTCACTGCCAAACCATAGCATTTCATCCCTGGTCCCCAAACAGTTATGCCCATCTCACAGTGCAAAATACATTCATTCCAATAGTGCCCATGATCGCAACAGTTCAAGCATTTCTCAAAAGTCTTTGTCTATGGTCCTCTCAGACTCAAGGCAAAGTGTTGTTTGTGGGCCACTGTACAAATCAAAACAAGTTATATACATTCAATATACAAGGGCACACAGAAAACATTTCCATTTCAATGTGGGATAATAGGAGGGTAGAACAAAGGGATATTGGGTTCCCATCTCTTTTTTCTATGGCCCAGAATTAAGAGCTGCCAGTATCTTGAAATGTTTGTCCAGGAAACCTATAAGAACCAACAGGAAGCTGGGAATGGTGACACACACCTGTAATCCCAGTGACTTGGAAAGCTGTGTCAGGAGGATTGAGAGTTCAAAGCCAGCCTCAGCAATGGCAAGGTGCTTAGTAGCTCAAAGAGACCCTGTCTCTACATAAAATAGGGTAAGGGATGTGGTTTAGTTATTGAGTGCCCCTGACTTCAATCTCTAGTACCAAAAAAAAAAGAGGTAACAGGACAACTTTGATTTAATCATTATTCCTTCAAAACTGTTGCACGATATTGCAGTACAGACCTGAAGGCAGGTATTTAGATCATGGAATTTAACCCTACCATTTTTATGTATCTTCAAGTGTGTCATTATGAAATATAGGTTATTTTCTATTGTTGGTCTCATTGTAGATTTCTTAAGAGTAATTGTAGACCATCTATTAATTGTTTTAATGTTTAACCCTTTATTTTGTTTCTTTTGTTGTTTTCTATTTTCTAAAGTTTTTCAATGTTTTTGTCTTGTCACAGACTTTGGACTCAGCAAGGAGTCAGTAGATCAGGAAAAGAAGGCCTACTCATTTTGTGGTACAGTAGAGTATATGGCTCCTGAAGTAGTAAATAGAAGAGGTCATTCACAGAGTGCTGACTGGTGGTCATATGGTGTACTGATGGTAAGTAGTAGTATTTTTATTAGCCATGTCAGCATATGATTTGTATCATTTAGAATTTTATTTTAGTTTAAATTTTGGAATGCTTCAGTACAAATGGCTTTCTGTTAATTCATGATTAATGCTTAAAAGTCGTGGTTGGCTAGCTATTTTAAAATAATAATTAAGATTTTAGTCTTTTAAAGTTGCTACTACAAAGGTAAATGGAAACATTGTTATATAAACTTCATAAATTTGAAATTTAGAAAAACGTTTTTCAGATTCTAGATTTCAGAATGCTGAGTTTAGCAGTTATATGATATTTTAATATGGTATCTCAGAATTTATCACCCTACCATATACTGTCTTATTGTCCATTTGTTTCAGGTGTGACCTAGAATATAAACCTTTTGTAGGGAAGAATTGTGTTTTGTATTACTTTTCATCACTCACAGTAACTAGCCTAGGAACATTTATTAGATGCTTATTAAATGCAGGCTGGCTAATTTGATATGAGAGTACAAATAGAATATATAGTAGTAAGTAGGATGATAGGTGAATAGCTGTTCAATCAGATATAATTTGCTTCTGAAATCTGATAATCCACTTTACTCTTTTATCAGTGAACGACACAGTGTATGACACATTCAGTGGGGTAGAAACTGATTCAAAATATATCTCAAATTTTATCTGACCTAACAACACATACAATCTTGTTGGGGGAACAATTATAATAACTAAATAAACTATACAGAAGTACTTTAGGAATTCAGAGAAACTTCATAAAAGTTGATCTAGAAAAATAGAGGAGATAGAACTCAGGTTATGCCTTGAATGATAGGTAAAATTTAAATTGTTGCATGTCAAGAAGGAGAGTATTATGATGGTATTACCAAAGGCTTGGAGAACTAGTTTGACTAGAGTAGTGAAGAAAGAGGACAAAGTTGGAGGAAGTGAAGCTGCAAACCTGTAAGTGTTTGTGTTGATTTTCTGAGTAGTAATAAACTATTGCAGATTCTTAAAACAGGATGCAAGTTAGAGAAAATATTTACTGTAGGACTGTTAGCCTTGGTAGCAATATATAAATAGATTGGAAGTGTAAGATATTAGAAATAGGGAGACCAAAAGAACTCCTTACAAGACAGTTTTAAGATTATAGGATTTAAAAAGAGGAAATATTAAAGTATTTAAAATGAAGTCATGACTAACTTTAATAGTAGGTTCAATGATACAGATGAAACCAAGGGTTCAGAAAAAGGTACTTCTAAAATTTATGAAATTCAGGGATTAAAAGAATGGTACATTAATAGAAAATAGGTAATGACAACTGGTAGAGAAATTATTTATTTATTTACTTATTTATTTATTTAGGGTAGTAGAGATTGAACTCAGGGGCACTTGACCACTGAGCCACATCCCCAGCTCTATTTTGTGTTTTATGTAGAGACAAGGTCTCAGTGAGTTGCTTAGCACCTCGCCATTGCTGAGGCTGGCTTTGAACTTGCAATTCTCCTGTCTCAGCCTCCCTGAGTGCTGGGATTATGGGCTTGTGCCACCACACCCGACTGAGAAATAATTTATTTTTAATATGTAGCATAAGTTACTGTAGATTAGTGGCTAACCCTTTGGTGGTGATAAATTAAGAGGGGCAGTGGAAATAAAACCAATCATTTGGACTGTGTGTGTGTGTGTGTGTGTGTGTGTGTGTTCATATATATTTAGTTTCCTTGAGTGGTGGTTAAGATTCCTATATCAAGAATGTTATTTCCTTAATGACCAAGTTTTCTTGCTCTGTTTTGCCTCGCTGTCATATAAATCTTTCATAATTTGATGATCATGTAGTATAAGTTTCAATTTTTTCTAAGAAATTTTATTATGTATTCTAACTTGTGCTAAATTGACTCTGTGGTTATTTTATTATTTTAGTTTGAAATGCTTACTGGTACTCTGCCATTTCAAGGTAAAGACAGAAATGAAACCATGAATATGATATTAAAGTAAGTATGGACACTCATTTTATTTTGGAAAAAAAAATTGCTTGCTTTTGGTTTTGAGAAATTTAATATGGTTTTACATTGAGGCAAAAGAACTTTCTTTTTCTGTTTTGTTCTATTTCCCTACAATATAGGGGACACTGTTTGCCATTTGTAAAATCAAATTTTAAAATTTGTTTTTAGATTTGTCCATTTACAAGTGTGATCAATTTAAGTGAAATTTTCTAAAATCCTCTTTTTCAGAGCAAAACTTGGAATGCCTCAGTTTCTTAGTGCTGAAGCGCAGAGTCTTCTAAGGATGTTATTCAAAAGAAATCCATCAAATAGATTGGGTACTGCTTATTTTCTTATCTTTAAAAATTATACACTGCAGATTTGGGGAGGATAACTGTATCTTTATTCTTTCTTTCTTTTTTTTTACTTGTAGATGGACACAAGTATCTTTATTTTATTTATTTATTTTTATGTGGTGCTGAGGATTGATCCCAGTGCCTCCGGTATACAAGGCAAGCACTCTACCACTGAGCTACAATCCCAGCCTATGTAGCTTTATTCTTTCTTAAGTTCATTTGCCTTTGCTATATATTTATACCTGGAATTGTGCATTTTGTTCCAGAAACAATAAACTTTATTGTATGCAAGTTTAAAGGGTTAAAAAAATAGAGTAATCTTAGTTCATAAAATCTTTTATGTATATCAGTATGTATATGGTATAGATTACCTCTTTTGACATAATTCACAGAATCTTACCTTGTATATGTAATCCTTTTAGATATTTAAATGAATTATTTTTCTTCTAATATTTTTCAAAGTAAATAGGATTTTGCCATTAATACTTATTATATGACTACTTTCTGATAGCCTTGCTCTGGATCTAAATATGATCATATTATTCTATTTGCATTGTTTTGTTAAAAGAGTAGTATGACTTTATTCCTTGTAGTTTTTAGTTTGTCATGAAACTCTGAAGTATTGAGTTGAATTATGAAGAAAAGAAAATATAATTTAATGTTATGTTGATCATGAATTCACTACCCTGTGCAGTTCATTATGAACATGTTTTTTTTTTTAATTATAGTGCAGTAAAAAGTACAAATGAATAAAATGTGAGATAAGAAATCATAGGCGTTTTCACTTCAAGAAATCTATGAAATGTCCTATTTATAGATAATAGGTGATTAAATCAGGTAGCAAGGTTTACAAACATGCCAGTAAAGTATTCTTTCCATTTTTATAGGTTCAGAAGGAGTTGAGGAAATCAAAAGACATCTTTTTTTTGCAAATATTGACTGGAATGTAAGTTGAGTAGAAAGTTTTTTATTAAATAACTTTATATTACAATGAGCATAAAATTATGTGTAAAAATTTATGGACTTTGCTAATAAGTCATATGTGTTATATTTAGAGATTCTTATTTATAAATGTTGCAAATCATGGAATTTACCTTGAAGCAGTAGATGTGTGATAAGAGTATATTTTTGTTTATCAGTTGTTTTATCTGTTAAATGTGCTTAGTCTTACTTATTCTCACTGAGTCACTTAGGGCCTCGCTAATTAGCTGAGGCTGGCTTTGTACTTGTGATCCTCCTGCTTCAGCCTCCCAAGTCACTAGGATTATAGGTGTGTGCCACCATGCAGGACTTCAGTAGACAACATTTTATTATAAAACTGTAACATGTTGTAATCCATTAGTTGTAATATCCCAAAACACCTTTGAATGGGCATGCTCTATGGAAGCTGGCTCTTTTCCATATCTGTATAAATCTTTCCTCAGGTATCTTTGTATTCCGTTTTCATTTTCTCCCAGTGCTTCTCTATTCTTCCTTTCCATTTACCTAGAAAAAAGGAGAGTACATTTTCTTCCATATTGTTATACCTAAATAATGTGTTTATTTTTTTCTTTTTAGTATGTAGATTTTTAACTAATATATTAAAACATAAATCTGTACTTATGTATGGGGTACCATGCAATGTTTAGATGCATGTGTATGTTGTGTAATGTTTAAATCAGAGTAAACGTGTCTGTCCCCTCCAACATTGATCATTTCTTTATAGTTAAAATGTTCAAAATACTTTGTTAAAACTCTGAAATGTACAGTACATTATTGTTATTATAGTAAACCTACTATGCAATATTTCACCAGAACTTTTGATTTCTACCCAAGACTACTTTTTCACAGCTCACAGTAGAAAATGTAGTTGGCATACATATATTTTGTCTTTTAAAATTAAATTTACTTTGAAATGACATATAGATTCAAAAATATACATATTATTTGAGTAACAATGCTTTGATACATGTATAGTATTTTAATTAAGTTAATGAATCTCCTCAAACATCTGTCATTTCTTAGTGGTGATAACTGAAAATCCTTCCTTTTAGCTTTTGAAATATACAGTATGTTATTGTTATCCGTAGTCACTCTACCATGCAGTAGCACACTGGAGTGTCTTGCTCCTATCTAAGTGTTATCATTCTTTATTCTTTCTTCCCCATTCTATCCCAGAATCTGATAGCCAGCATTCTGTTCTTACCTTCTATGAGATCAGCCTTTTAAAATTATACATACAAGTGAAATTATGTGGTACTTGTTTTTCTGTGCATGGCTTATTTCACTAAACCTAGTGATCTCCACTTCCATCTATGTCAATGCAAATAAACAGGATTTCATTCTTTTTAATGGCTGAACAGTATTCCATAGTGTATGTATACCACATTTTTTTATCCCATTGATCAGGTGATAGGTACTCTTGACTCTTGTGGCTAGTGCTTCAATGAACATGTAGGTATGCAGATATCTCTTAGAAATACTGATTTTTTTGCTTTGGATATATACCAGTAGTGGCAGTGCTGCATCATGTGGTGGTTCTATTTTTTTATATTTTGAGGAATATCAGAACTTATTTTTGTGATGATTGTAGTAATTGACAATTTTATCAACAATGTGCAAGGATTCTCTTTTCTGCATATACTCACCAGCACTTGTTATCTTTAGTCCTTTTGATAATAGCCATTATTATTGGGGTGAAGTGCTATTGCGTTACACTTTTGAATTGCATTTCCCTTTTTTTACAACTTCATAGTGTATTTTGAAGTAAAGTAGTACAATGCCTCCTGATGTGTTATTTCTGCTCAAGATGGTATTGGCTATTCAGGGTTTTGGGGAATTCCATATAATTTTTAGGATGTTTTTTTTTTCTAGTTCTTTGAAGAATATCATTGGAATTTTGATAGGGCTTTCAGTGAATCTGTTGATTGCTTTAGTTAGCTTGGACGTTTTAACAGTATTGATTCTTCCAGTTAATGAGTTGGACTGTCTTTCTATTGTTTGTATCCACTTTAGTTTCTTTCATCAATGTTTTATAATTGTCATTGTAGAAATATTTCACCTCTGTATTAAACTTACTCCTATATATTTTAATTTTATAGATATTGTGTATAGAACTACTTTCTTGATTTCTGTTTCAGTTAATTTACTATTGGCATGAAGCTACACTACTGAATTTTTTATGTTGATTTTGTGTTCTGCAAATTTACCAGATTCATTTATTAAAGCATTATTTTAGTGGAGTCCTCAGGGTTTTCTATGTATAAGATTGTGTCATCTTCAAACAGTGATAATTAGATTTCCACTTTGACAGTTTGGATGCTCTTTATTTCTCTTGCCTGATTGTTCTTCCTAAAACTTCAATACTGTGTTGAATAACAGTGGTGAAATTAGGCATTTTTGTCTTTTTCCAGATCTTAGAAAACTTTCATCTTTTCCCCATTCAGTGTAATGCTAGCTATTTGTTTCATATAAATGGCTTTTAGTATATTGAAGTACTATCCTTCTATACCTAATTTGCTTAGAATTTTATTATATGAAATTGAGTTTTATCACATGCCTTTTTTTCATCTATTGAGGTGATCATGTGGGCTTTGCCCTTCAATCTTTTTATTCAGTGTATCATATTTATTGAATAGCCTATGTTGAAACATCGTGCATGCCTGTGATGAATCCTAATTGATCATGATGAAGTGTCTTTTTTATTGTGTTGTTGCATTTGTTTTGCTAATATTTTGTTGAGGATTCTTCCCTCTGTGTTCATCAAAAATATTCACCTGAATTTCAGTTCTTAGTTTTGTCCTAATCTGGCTTTGGCAACAGAGTACTGCTGGCCTTTTAGAATGTGGAAGTATTATTTCCTTTTTGATAATCGGAATAACTTACGGAGAAATAATATTAGTTATTCCTTAAATGATTGATGCAACTGAGCAGGGAAGCTGTGTGGTCCCAGGCTTTTCTCTAATGGGAAACACTGTTGATTTAATAACATTACTACTTCTTATTGATTGGTTTTCTATTTCATAATGATTCAGTTTTGATAAGGTGTATGTGTCTTGGAATTTGTCCATTTCTTCTACATTATCAAATTTGTTACCATTAAGTTGTTCATAATAATCTCTAATGATCTTTTGTATTTCAGTGGTGTCAGTTGTAATGTCTCCCTTTTCATCTGTGATTTTATTTATTTGAGTCTTCTCTCTTTTTCTTAGTCTAGCTAAGGGATTGCCTATTTTGTTTATCGTTTCAGAGAACCAGTTCTTTGTTTCATTAATGCAATCTTTTGTACTTTTCCCCCAGTCTCAATTTATTTCTGCTTTGATCTTTATTACTCCTTTTCTTCTACTAATTTTAGATTTGGTTTGTTCTTATCTTCTGATTCCTTGAGATGCTGTGATATGTTGCTTATTTAAGATCTTTCTGCTTTTGTGATATAGGCATTGATTGATATAACTCCCCTCCTTAGTATTCCTTTTGCTGTATCCCATAGGATTTAGTGTATTGTGTGGTTTTTTTCATTTTTTTCAAGAAGGTTTTGGATTTCCTTCTTGATTTCTTCCTTGATCCATTGGTTGTTCAAATGTCATTTGTTGAATTCTCATATATTTTTTTTTCTTTTGTGTGATTTCTAGTTTTATTTTTTTGTTTTTGAAAACTATCCAATAGGATTTCAATGTTTTCAAATTGCTTGAGACTTATTTTGTAGCTTGGAATATATAGTCTATTCTGGAGAACCTTCAAGGTACTGATAAGAAGAATATATATTCTGAAACTGTTGGGTAAAATGTTCTCTAGGTGTATGTTAGGTCCATTCGGTCTCTGGTGCAATTTAACTCTACTTGTTTTTGGTTAATATTCTGTCTGGATGATGTATCTGCCCATTATTGAGACTGGGATGTTGAAATTCCCTAAGTAGTATAGTACTAGAGTCTATCTCTTTTTTATGTCTATTAATATTTGCTTTATATATTTGAGTTCTTCAATATTGAATGCATATATGTTTGGAATTGTTATTTAACTTTGCTGAATTGACCCTTTTATTCTTTTACAGTGACTTTTCCTTGTCTATGCTTTTGATAATATCTGTTTATTATGATAGAAGTATGGCTGCTCTTGCTTTCTTTTGATTTCATTTGCATGGACTATTTATTCTGTGCCTCCACTTTGAGTCTAAGTGTGTCATTAGTGATGAAGCAAGTTTATTGTAGGCACCATATAGCTTTCCTTCCTGCCTTATTTGGTGCTTCCTTTTTATATATTAAAAGCTGAAACTATGATTTCTGACTTGACTTTATCAGCTCTTATGAAGGTAGTTTGGTGAATGAATATCTATTTAGTGTACCTATGGGAAAAGATTGCTGGAGGAGCTTAGCTGCCATCTTGCTACACTCCTCTGTGTTTTTAAATATATAAATTTTATCAAATGATATTGTTAAACAAGACTGCATTTTTATTCTATGACTGAAGCCCTAAGTAATATATTTAATATACATTTCCATGAGAAATCATAATACTTTAATTGAAATACATACTTATTGAAAGTAGTCCTGATTTTTAATATCATAAGCATTATTATTTCTTCATGTTGACATCATGACTTATTCCATATGGTTATAGTATCAGTGAGAATTCTAATCAGTATTTTATACTGAAATTGAACATCTTTATTTCTTATGAATGCAAGTTGTGGCATCACTGTTGTGTTTTCTGGTCTCAATAGTTTTTGAGCATTACCTCTCAATTTCTTAAGAATTTAGTTAGTAGGTATCTGAAGAACTTGTGAGTCTTCTTTTAAGAACTGTGAATATTATGTTCTATTTCCCCTTACTTTAGATAAAATTTGAGTATACTTTATCTAAAGTGTTTGGGACTAGAAATATTTCAGATTTTAGATTTTTTAATATGTGTATATTTTTAATGTAATACCTTCTAGATGGGACCAGTCTAAACACAAAATTCAATCATGTTTCATATGTACCTTGTACACATAACCTGAAGGTAATTTTACAGAAGATTTTCAGTTGCCTTGCATTTTAGCTGCTGCCTGTCACATGAGGTCTATTGTGGAATTTTCCACAGTGGTATCATGTTGACATTCAAAAGATTTTGGAATTGGAACATTTTGAAATAAGATTTTGGACTAGGAATGCTCAACATATATAATAATATTTAAAATGTTAAATGTTTTGTGTTACCCTGTTATTTCTAGAAATTATATAAAAGAGAAGTTCAGCCACCTTTCAAACCTGCTTCTGGAAAACCAGATGACACTTTTTGTTTTGATCCTGAATTTACTGCAAAAACACCCAAAGGTAATGCATGCTTACACATAAAAATGACAACTTCTATTTTAATAATATCTTCCTAGGTAAAAAATTAATAGTAAGTTTGCAGAGAGTGGTATACAACATTACTTGGCCTCCTGTTAAGTAGAGTCTTTAAATGGGACATATTTATCAGAGAAGCAGGGACTAGGAAAGTAGGTGGCACTTTTTCCCAGTTTCATAATTCTTTTGACATGCTAATGAAATACAGGGTAAAGGGCAAGAAATGAGACATGAGATATATTATAGAGACTCATTTTTGATTTTCTATAATCAAAATCTGTGGTTTATTATCAGAGGCATCTGCTTCATATATTCATTCAACAAATACTCAATGCCTACCAGATACTACGCAATGAGGAAATGACAGTTAACAGAAGAGACAAAAATTACCACATGAAATATGCATACTCAGGATGAGAGACAGATAATATACTATAAATTAAATAATAGATCAGATGGTGAAATTTAATCATTTTGTTTACATTTAAAACACTGCTCACATTTATACCATAAATTTTGTATAATTTTAATTATATAATTATTTGAACATTAGATTCTCCTGGTTTGCCAGCTAGTGCAAATGCTCATCAGCTCTTCAAAGGATTCAGCTTTGTTGCAACTTCTATTGCAGAAGAATATAAAATCACTCCAATCACAAGTGCAAATGTACTGCCAGTTGTTCAGGTAAATTCTACTTAATCACATAATTCAGTTGGGGGATAAATATTTCTGTTATTGTTGGTGGATTTCCTTAATTTTTTATAACTTTATCGCTTGGACGAGTTAAATGTGTTTGTGTGGTTTGGAAAAAACAGAGTTAAAAACCTTTAATTATATTGAAATGGTCTGTATTGGTAAGAGAATGTTAGCTTGATTTATAATCTGGCTGATTGATCATATTCACCTTGAGAGACTAGAAAACTTGCAATTTGGGATTGCAAGCGATCTGCATAAGCAATTTATAAATATTAAAACTTTCCTAAAATGAGTTATTTTGGGTTTTTTAAGATTTACGATGAATTTATATTTAGAATGAAAGATAGGAAATGTGGAAATATTTCATTCTTAGTTTTTTTTACTTTTTAAAATAAAAACAGATAAATGGAAATGCTGCACAGTTTGGTGAAATATATGAATTGAAAGAGGATATTGGTGTTGGCTCCTATTCTGTTTGCAAGCGATGCATACATACAGCTACCAACTTGGAATTTGCAGTGAAGGTATTTTCTCTAAGCCTAACTTGTTTGTTTGATATATGCAGTTTATATTATAGGTTAACTAGCAGACATTTTCAGTGGAACAAGAGAGAGAAGAACGATATGATGAGAAAGAACTCTAAGACTTAATATTTTCATTTTGAATTTCTTTGCAAGATTTTTTTGATAGAACAATGCACTTCATAAAATTTTTGCTTTGGAATACTTTTAATGTACTATATTAAGATTGAGTGGTAGTGACAGTTAAAATCAATGGAACATATTATCATTTGATATAGTCCCAGAGAAATGGAATATAATTTAAAGAATGTACTCTGGTTTATTTTATCTATTAAGTTTCAGTTATAGAAAACATTGAAATATTAATGTGATTAGCAATGTTCTTGAGTTTTAAGTATTTGTTTAAAAGTATAAACAAATGGAAAATATTCCATTCATTTTAGACAAAGAAAATGAATTTTTCCTTGAGATTTTTCTCTCATTCAATTTCTTAGATCATTGACAAAAGCAAACGAGACCCCTCAGAAGAAATTGAAATTTTGATGCGCTATGGACAGCACCCCAACATTATTACTTTAAAGGATGTAGGTATTTTAAAATATAAGTATAAGTTATGTTAGAGAAGCTATGGCTTGGATCTTTATATTTGTGCCATTTATAATGTCATACTATAAAATATGAAGACCTTTAAATTTTTCACATTAATTCTCATTTCCTAAGACTCTATACTCCTACTCTCATAGAATGACAAAAACAAAACAAAACACTACAGTGTTTGGTAAAAGAGAGTGTCTTCATTACTTCAATATATTCTGGCTGGTTAACTAGTTAACATTGTAATTAGCACCATTTATAATTCTATAGTTGTTTGTCTACCAGGATCTTGGAGATTTTATTTTCTTTTTTGTGGGGGGTGTACCAGGGATTGAACTCAAGGGCACACCACCATTGCCACATTAGCTCTATTTTATATTTTATTTAGAGACAGTGTCTCACTGAGTTGCTTAGTGCCTCACCTTCACTGAGGCTGGCTTTGAACTCATGATCATCCTGCTTCAGCCTCCTGAGATGCTGGGATTGCAGGTGTGCGCCACCATGCCTGGCTTACTTTGCTGATTATACAGCAGTTGGATGTAGCATTATGGATTGTTCCTTGAGTTAAATAGTATTTGTAGAATGAACATATATGGATAGAAATTACTGAATACTGACTTTTCACATAAGATGACAATATTATTTTTAGAGAAAGCAGAAAATTCAACCATTACCTTCATCAGTTTATTTCATATAAAATAATATGCACTTTGATTTTTAATTTTTCAACAGTTGTTTACATAGGTGTACACATACAAACATGCTCCTCACATGTCACATACCTGGAGGGTGAAGGGTATAAATATTTTTCTGATTTATTTTCTTTGACACACTGTTTGAATCCAGAATACACTTAAGACATCAGGTCAGAAAATGGACTGACAAATAATTTGTTTAGTGTCAGAAAGAAACTTACTGTTAGGGATGAAAAGTAGCTATAATATATTTTTAGAAAACTAGATATATATCATTTGAAAGGCATGGAGTTTTACTTTTTCATTTATATCCTTTGATGAACTATAACTTACAATAAAAACTTAATAAAATTATATGTTTAACATCATGTCGCAGGACCATGTAGTTTTGTTTTAAATCCAATTCAACTTCAGTACAGTATATACTACATTAACAGTAAAGAAATAATATATCTATTTTAAATACTAGAGTTTCAATTGTGAAGCAAAGTAAATATAATTTAAACAGGTTATAATTATAATTGCAAATATTAACACCTTAAATATGTTCTTTTTTAGGTCTTTGATGATGGTAGATATGTTTACCTTGTAACGGATTTGATGAAAGGAGGAGAGCTATTGGACCGTATTCTCAAGCAAAAATGTTTCTCAGAACAGGAAGCTAGCGATGTACTGTATGTAATAACTAAGACAGTTGATTATCTTCATTGTCAAGGGGTAAGTTATACTCTTCCCTTTAATTATGAGACCTATATCTTCATGAAATTATATTAGGAGATGGTACCACCTAAAATGTATTGCTTTTTCTGTCACTTGTATATTTAATAAAGAATATCCTAATAAAACTTATAATGTAGTAAAAGTTATGAATTTAGGAAATTGGCTAGTATTTATTAATTTTCTTCTCAATGTCTCCTGGCCTTGATTTAATAGTATATTAGTTTTGAACATGGTTTGAACTATACAGATATGCCTAATCTTGCCTTTGAAATTATTAAACCTAGTCAAACTTAAGTGAAACAATTATTGAAGGGCATATTGTAACAATTGTTGAAATTGTATTATACCTGACCTGTGAACTTCTGGCAGGAAGAGAACTGTATGCCCTGACCTTTGTCACCAATCCCCCAAATATAGTAAGTAATTTGGATTCCAAACATTTGAAATATTAATATATTTATGGTTTTTGATGGAGAGGCAGGCAGTCTTGTTATTTAGCCTCCTATCTTTTTGTTATTTAGCCTCCTATTTTATTATGTTTATATTTGTTTTTGATTTCAGCACTGTAAGTTATCCCCAGGGCCTCCTCACACATGCTAGGCAAGTTTTATACTACGAGACTACATTCCCTAACTATTTAAATTTATTTTGAGATAGGGTCAGGCTAAATTGTCCAGTCTAGCCTTGAACTTGACATTCTCCTACCTCAACCTCCTGAGTAGCTTGGATCATAGGCAGACACCACTTTGCCCAGCTATATCTGTCTCTTCATAAAGAAGGCAAATAAACTGAATTTAAAAATTCAGCTTTTATTATATATAGCTGTATGAGTAATCAAAATAGCAAGTAATTAAAAAAATGTGAGTTTCAAACAGTTGTAATGGTATATATATATATATATATATATATATATATATATATATATATATATAGTATGTATATACACTCTTTTAACTATAAATAATAATATTAGCTGGGTGCAGTGGTGCATGCCTGTAGTCCCAGCACTTAGGGAGGCTGAGACAGGAGAATCGCGAGTTCAAAGCCAGCCTCAACAATGGTGAGGTGCTAAGCAACTCAGTGAGACCCTGTCTCTACATAAAACATGAAATAGGGCTGGGGATGTGGCTCAGTGGTGGAGTACACCTGAATTCAATCCCCAGTGCCAAAAAATCATAGTAATAATAATAATATTGAAATTTCAAAATTGATACAGTGAAAAATCTTAATAAAAGTAAACTGACTAATTTTGTGTATGGCTTAATACAGTACATTTTCAGTATATAATATTAGAGGAGTAGTATATTTCTATTAGATTTAAATCCTCTTTTGTCTTTGTCAACACTTTCTAATGGACAAACAGAAGTTCTGAGAAGAGAATGATAATCATTTCATCTTTGGTTTCTTATTTTATATTCTTTCAGTTTTTTACATTAATAAAATAAATTAATAAGAAACACATACTGAACCTTTCTACATCCTAGATATTATAAAGGGTGTTACAGATTCAAATAGGAGTAAAACTTGGTCTTTGTCCTGAAAGAACTTCCAATTTTATAAACTGTTCTTTAAAGATAAGACTAAATTAAATGAAGTGGATAGTAATAGCAGGAAAGTCATCACATAGGGAACTTCAGAATTTTTTCCAGTTCTGCATTTCATTTGGTCCTTCTTCATTGTTTCCGTTTTTTGCCAAGACTTCTAATTTTTCTGCTAAAAAAAATCCATGCGTTGTAAGCCTGCTTTGTTTTACTTCATTGAGAATAGTTATAATTGCCACTTTAAAATCCCTGTCTGTTCCATTTTGGTTCATATCACAATTAGAAATGGTTGATTTTCTTTTTTCTTGGGACTATATTATGTTTTCCTGGTTATTGTGTATCAGATAATTTTTAGTTTTATCCTGTGATGATACTGTAATTTAGATATTTCTATTCTTTTATTTTTCTCCAGTTGTTATTTTCTTTGATTTAGTTGGTAATTTTCTCTGTTGCTCTTGTATTAAAAATTCTTATTTGGGGGACATCAACTCTGGTCTCTTCATATCTTTAGTCTTTATAGGAACTACTTTAATTCTTTTCTACATATTTCTTGGTGGGGGTACCAGGGATTGAACTCAGGGACACTCCACCACTGAGACACATCTCCAGGAATATTTTATATTTTATTCAGAGACCAGGTCTCACTGAGTTGCTTAGTGCCTCACTTTTGCTGAGGCTGGCTTTGAACTTGCAATCCTCTTGCCTCAGCCTCCCAAGCTGCTGGGATTACAGGCATGTGCCACTGTGCCTGGCTCTTCTACACATTTTTGATTTGAAGGTTAGTTCTGACTTTCACTTATAGTATTTCCTGAGTCCACATTAATAATTCCCCAGAATCTATTTTATTTTTTCTTCAAGCCAGAAAGACTGGGGTTTTCTATACATGTCTTTACCACCCCCGTGTAATATAGGAACTGTGCACAACCCTAGGCTAAAAGTCACAGATATGGGAACCTGCTCATATAGATCACTATATTTCCTCTTTACACCAAGTGTGTGCTTTTTACCAGATTCTGTCTGCTTGTATTCACAGAACACCTTCAGATAGCTGAATTTTGTATTATATCCAGGTTTTAAGTTACTTACTGTGAATAGGGGGACGTTTGGTAAGGACTTAATCCATAATATCCAAAAAATGGAACTGAGAATTGAAATTGGAAAAGGTTAACAGCACTGGTGGCTTGAATAGAAACTGGAGTATCTATCTGATAGAGATAATTTTCTGTGTATACTTTAGACCATAGATTGGAGAAAAATTCATTTTCAAACTGTAATAATTAGGAGTTTCTTTTCCTGGAAGCATATTTAGATGTTTT
>PVHX01012614.1:0-58369 GCA_004024805.1 Geosciurus inauris
GATTGAACTCAGGGATTCTCCACCACTGAGCCACATCCCCCGCCCTATTTTGTGTTTCTATTTAGAGACAGGGTCTCACTGAGTTGCTTAGTGCCTCACCATTGCTGAGGCTGGCTTTGAACTTGAGATTCTCCTCTCTCAGCCTACCAAAGTGCTGGGATTACAGGCATGCTCCACCATACCTAGCTAGATGGTGGCTTTTTGCCACCATTTTTTTTGTGTGTCTTCATGTAGCTGAGAGAGAAGCAGCTTTAAAATTTCTCTTCTTATTCTTGACTTCATCTGACTCTACCTACCTCCTAAAGCCCCATCTCCAAATAACATCATATTGGGCTTTTCTTAAAAGTTTCAACACATGAATTTTGGGGAAGCTTAATTCAGACCATAACATGTACTATTAGTTTAAAATAACGATCCTGATAATTTTGAAAATATATTTTCATGTCATTTCAGAAGATTTTCTACAAAGCATCTATATCATATCTATATGATAGGTATATATCGTATCTATATCATATCTATCATATCATTATCATAATTATGCTGATAGGTCGCTTAAATGTTTGCATTACTATTTGTGTTTTTCACAATTTTTCATTTGTTTAAATTATCCAAGGTTCAAATAGAAAGTATTCACAAACTGGTAGCCATTTCAGTTAGCCTTCAAAGTCTTGTCTGTCAGAGCTGCTAAATAAAATCTTACCAGTGGTTCACAAACTTTTTAGGGAGAAAACTCATTTCAAGTGTTTATTACAAATGCAGATTCTTAAACACAAGCCACAGAGATTAAATTAGCATTTGAAATGAGAATATAATCTAAGAATCTGCATTTTTCATACTCTCAGGTAATCCCTGTGAATTATAGTCATTCTTTGGGAAGCACTGTGTAATATCATCAAAGATCTGCTTCCTAAATATTGCTGAAGATTAGAGATTGATAATCCAAGTTTCTTTTTTTCTTTCTTTTTTTTTTTTTTTTTTTGGTACTGGGGATTGAACACAGGGGTCCTCGACCACTGAGCCACATCCCCACCACTATTTTGTGTTTTATGTAGAGACAGGGTCTCCCTGAGTTGCTTAGCGCCTTGCCATTGCTGAGGCTGGCTTTGAACTCGCAATTCTCCCATCTCAGCCTCCCTAAGTGCTGGGATTACAGGCTTGAGCCACCGCGCCCTGCTTTTTTTTTTTTTAATATATATATTTATTTTTTAGTTGTAGGTGGACAGAATATCTTTATTTTATTTTTATGTGGTGCTGAGGATCGAACCCAGTGCCTCATGCGTGCTAGGGGAGCACGCTACCACTGCGCCATAACCCCAGCCCCCTAGATTTCTTAATGTTGCTGAATCGTTTTGAAATTTCTGTTAACAAAATTACTTAACATGATTTTTAAAAATCAGAATACTAATAATATTTAAGAAAATGCTGTTGGACACTTTTGTAATATATTAATCTGATCTGATTTCTTTATCCTTTTGACTCTAAAGAAGCAGTTCTCAGTTTTATCAGATACTACACAGTTACTTGTGTTATTTCTGACAAAGGCATAAGAATTTTTCATGTTGTAACAGCAAGCTGTCGGTCATATATTTTTTACACTATAGTAGTCCAGTTGAACTAAAGTATATAACATTGGCCTATGGGTTAATAAATGCATGGCAATAATTATTTATTAAATTCAGACTTAATTCACTAGATTAGTGGGGCAGACACTGTGATCTATTATAATATTGTTTATATGCTCCTGATTAAATGTTCATTATTTTTATACAAGTGTAACTCAGCTAGTTCAAGATGTGGATGAGGTGTAGGTGACTTAAGTATTTTGAAATCAAGAGAATGATTTATTAGGGCTGGGATTGTAGCTCAGTGGTAGAGTGCTTGCCTTGCATGTGGGAGGCACATAAAAATAAATAAATAAAGATATTTGTGTCCATCTACAACAAAAAAAATGTTTTTAAAAAAAGAGAATGATTTATTAGATCACATAGTTTGTTGGATTTAGAGTGTGTAACGTTTGTGGAATTTCACATGCCATTTTCACAGTGTCCTGGATCAATTAAAAATATGTACAGTTTTGTCATAATGTAGTGGTCCATATCTAAGAAAAGTCAATCACACCATGTTTATTTGCGGATATTTTGCAGACTGATTTTTAAATGTGTTAATTATTTAATGGTCATGCTCAGTTGGAACTTTGAACTCAGATCTCCATTGAGCTAACAAACCTCTGTCAAAAGGCTGCTTATATCAGTCTACTATCCCATGGTTGCGATCTGTTCTAAAATAAAATTTGGCTTTGTTTTTCCTTTCAAAACCTTCCAACACACCAACACTTCTCTTTTGCACTTTCTGAGCTTAAAAAAATTAAAAGGATATGTTTCAAGATGAATATGAATCCTCTTATGAATAAATGGCATTATTTTTTGTCCAGTCACTACATGCATGGTTCAACAATATGCTACATGATTCAAAGACCTTGTCTTCAGAAGTTTGTATCCTGTAACTACAAAGGAGATCCAGATTATTCAAACATACATAAAAATACAATTTGCCCACATCAGAGAGATTTTAAATCACATTTACCGATTTGGACTTTTCCTTTTGCCTTGTCGAAGCAACTTACAAAAAGAACACATATATCAAAACATGGCATGATATTTAAAGAAACACATTGTTTCTAAAGTTTTGGAGAGGATTATGAGAATTTTAATTTTCACCTTCATTAAGTTAATGCTTATGATCTGGTATATGGGTTCTGAACTTCAGTACGTGTAGAAACCACACAAATTTAAATATAGAAATAATAAATACAAGTTTATTATAACAAAAAAATGATTCAACTAGGATACACTGGAAAGTTCTATTTACTTATGCTCCAAAAACATTCCTTCTATTTACTCTTGTAGATAAAATAGTAAGGCAAATTATGGTCAAATATTTACTGAAGGTACATGTCATTAAGACCCTCCTGGAAAACCAAGTTTCCAGGCAACTCTCCCATTGTGAACACTCTTGATACCACCATCTCTTTGATATTTTAGTAGATAAAAATTATCACTAAACCATCAAAGCAAAGAATAAATGTTTGTTCAGATAATGAGCTACCACATAAAGACTTCCTATTCACTATGCATTCCCCAGTTAAGAACACAAACTTATACATAGTACTTCAGATGCAACTAAGAGCCTATGTCAACTCTCTTATGTACCCAAAAGACAGTGGTTCTAAGTCAAAAGCTTTGGAGTCAAAAGATAATTTGTCATTAGCATACAATGTGCACACCATTCCGTTCCTTATGCAGGAAACCTACATCCCTGCAATAGATAATAAAACTGAAGATAATGCTAAGAAGCATCTGAGAATTATCTAACCACAAAGGTACAAATTGATCTTGCTCTACTTTAATAAACTATTTTATTTATAAAAAATATTTACATAATGATATATAGTCTATTAATAAAAATATTAGATAATTTCTTCAGCAAAAGTTTAAATTCATTGATGGATGTGTTTCCACTGAGCAACATTAGACATGTCCATTACCAAATAAAATAATGTGCTTTTAGAATTTCTGGAGGGATGTTGCTATGTAATAAAATTTTTTAAATGAAAAAACAAATAGTGCCTTTCACCTTTGGAATTTTTCCTCATTGAGTAAAACACCCAATAATATCTGTCTTCTCTAATCTATGGTATATACACTGCTAAGGTTATACAGGATGGTTTGAGCTGATGAATAGTAAAACAGTTTTTTTTTAATACTTGCATAATTAATATGGATTAGAAAGATTAAACATAACTAGAACATTAATTAGTGACTCCATCGAGTCACTAATTTAATTAAAATTGTAGCCGAAAGTTACTTGATTTTTTTTGGTGGGGGAGTACCAGGGATTGAACTCAGGGGGACTTGATCACTGAGCCATTTCCCCAGCCCTATTGTGTGTGTGTTTTGGTTTTTTTTATGTGGTGCTGGGGATTGAACCCAGGGTCTTGTGCATGTGAGGCAAGCACTCTACCAACTGAGATATATCCCTGGCCCTACCTATTTTGTATTCTATTTAGAGACAGGGTCTCACTGAGTTGCTTAGTGCCTCGCTTTTGCTGAGGCTGACTTTGAACTCACTATCCTCCTGCCTCAGCCTTCCAAGCAGCTGGGATTACAGTTATGTGCCACCGTGCCTGGCTTTAATTTTTAAAGAAAGTCAATTTTAGGAAAACTGATAAGAAGCTAATAGTTTGTGTTGTATGCAATTATGGCAAAAATTATGAAAGAACGAATGATACATAATGATTTTTATTCAGCACCATAATTAGTTGATTTGGCAAACAACTATTGACTTTTCCCCCAATAGGAAGAAAACCTTTTATTATTATAGACTTTAGTCAAATGTTCATCACAAAGGATTGGATCTGAAAGTTCAGAATTTTTATGTGGATTATATCCTTAAAGATCAGCCACAAATTTTGTAAGTTCAATAATGTTCACAAAATAATAAGTGATACATGCCAGCAACTGTAAGGAAAGGTTTTTATTGGTTTTAAAATACAAACCAAGTCCTCTCTACCTTTGTTCAGAAAAAAGAGAGAAAGAAAAATCTGCCAATCAGGAAGTCCCCTCCCACCACCAAAGGTTTAAAAACAATGGAAAGAAGAAATAAAGGTAGATCCTCAATATATTCCACCATACTCTAGTCTCAAAAAGATATCTCGAGAACAGAATTTAAAATAAGAGAGGTGCATTACCAACAAATACAGTAGTATGTAGATAAAAGCAAAAACGTGGCTAACAAAAATAAGATAACCCACTGAAAACCATGCAGCTGTGAGAGTAGAGTGCATTTCAACCGTGGGGTGCATTCAAAGAATTATCTACTATAGGCAATAGTGCTAGGCTGCAATTAAAATCCTAGAAAGAATTTAGAGACTTTTTTGTTATTGAACCTAGGGCATAAATTCTCATGGTTGTAGAAACAACCATTTCTCTAGATTTAAATGAAAGAGTATTCTAAGAGTTTGATAAAATGAGGGAAAACATCCAACTTCATTTACAAATCACAAGCTTGCTTAGATCGACATGTACATGAGAAGACTATTGTTTGTACAGTTCTTGAAGGAAGATAAGACAAAATTCCGTCTAACCACAGATGTAACAACTTTACTTTTAAGTTTAGCACTTCCATAACCTGGTAGGAGTCATGGTAGGAAACCGCAAAACAGCCCCTTGTTGGAGGGAAACTGATGCAGTAAATTGCTGTGGGAAAAGAATGTTTTGATTTGATGAGTCTTGAACAAGACTCCACAGATGGATACCCCTATAATTCATTCTCACTGCACATTTAAACCAAATAAAGGAGGCCCACTATAGGAAGAATTATCATCATCTCTTCAAAGCCTGAGCATATCCTCAACTGGACCCTGGGCTAAGATCAGAGAGGTTTTATTTGGTGCAGGCCTTTGTTTCAAAAGTTCTAGTACATAGGTATTTGATTTGCTTTCTGGATGGGTGTCCATCCACCAGATTCAACAGTTCTTTCCAGCAGTGACAATGCTGTGGGAGATTTTATAAGGGGCTCCAGGAGAGACAAGTGTTGAGCTCTCTGATGGGAAGCAACTAGATCACACTGTGATTTATCCCCCTAGCTGTGGCAATAAACGTTGGGAAAACTAGCATGATTGAGGCATAAGGAGGAAACACGATCAGATGCTGGGGACCTTGGAAGAACTGCCATAGATATTTATGTGCTCCAGAGCAGACCCTTCGAAAGAAAAGGTGCTACATCCTCCTCATGGAGGGTATAATGAGCCAGTTCATACAATGTGCTCACCGTTCCTACCTCCTTTGATCATTGTGATTCAAGCTACAGGATTAGGAATGCTTAAGTGAGACCCCTTGTTTTCCCTCTCCTCACCAATATTAATGTTAGCAGAAACAACGTATCTCCCAAAGAAGTAAATAAATAGACAAATCAATTAGGATCCACCATTAGTGTTCTCCTTTCTATGTCCTTTCAGTCCTCCAGTATAGTTAGCCCTTACATCATAAAACAGATGGGATATCAAGACTTTTGATGAGAGTCTACCAGTTGAATTAATTGGTCCCAATTGTGACAATTTAACTCTCCTACCTCTACAACTTGTCAGAGGTTTTCTTATTTGGACTTATAATGATGATATCCACCTAAAAACACTAATTTTTTTTCCATAGCAGTGATGATGCTTAAATGTTACTAAAGTTTCATGAACTGCTCTTTATTCCCTAATACCTGTACAGAAAAAGAAGGAATAAATTACCCTTTAAAAAAAACAACTCAAGATCTGGCATGTGAATGAGGGATTCCAGTGGATGATAGCAGGCAGACTATCTTTTCTAATTACCCTCTAGAATATTAAACTAGAGTCTCCATATTTAACATCTTAACCTTGAAGCAGCTCAGCAATCTCAGAAAGAGCATATCTTGGCTTTGGGAATTTTAATGAGTTGGATATGTACTAGTATATAAGTTGGCACCTGGGTACGTGGCATTAGAACCTAAATACACAATATAGTATATAACCTGAAAGACTAATGAGTTTGAGTTGAGGTAATTTTAAATCATGGCTTTGGGTTCAAGGATAAATTTCTGGGTAAGCAACCCCTTTTCAGAGACCCCATGATCCAGGAAGCCAAATGATTTGTAAAACCTCCAGTATCTTGAACAATTTCTAGGCAAATCTCTCCCTCCCCCAACACACACAGCATGGGTCAATATAATGTCAATTTGTCTATCACACAAAATGACTTGAACTGCCCATTACGAATTGAGGGGTTTCTGTACCTCCTTCTCAAAGAAGCCACAACTATGTCAAGTAGAAATGGTACATTCAAAGTTACATAATTATTACCCTTTTATTATTAATAATCAATAATTAAACAAGCCTCATAGAGTGTTTGCTACTTCAGTCAACACTTTATACTATGTCACCTGTGTTAACAAATTGGGGGGCTGGGGATATAGCTCAGTTGGTAGAGTACTTGTCTAATATGTACAAGGCCCTGGGTTCAATTCTCAGCACCACCAAAAAAAGACAAATGAAAACAAATTGGGGTCAACTATATTCTGAGTTCATCATCACACAGAAAACCTGACTTATGAATGGGTCTGTGTGGTATTTGGCTGCACAATTTCCACACAACCACTGACTTATACTCTCATTTGTACCTATCCACACAAAATAAGGAAAATGCTCATTTCCTGCAGTAGAATGAATAAACAGCAATAGAGAACACCACTGAAATTGGCCACAAGGAATCCCAGCTTATAGAATTATGGGCTATGGCTAATATCATGACTAAATTGGTTAAGATAAAAATGGGAGTATTAGGCATTTGTTCAGCTAAAAATTGAACTTACGGTTAGCTGTCATTAAAATTCATGTGTCACATAGACTTGGATACCAGAGGAGAAAAAGAACAGGAAGAGCACACATAATGTCAACTTGGCATGGCCAAGTACAGATAAGCACACCTTCTTAACCTGAAGAAGAAGATATAGCAATATTCTAGTTATTTGAGATTTGGTTTAGTACCAAAAGTGACATGTCAATATAGAATTATGGACTAGATTATGCTGCAATAACAAATAAAACCTCAAATGTCAGAGGCTGAAAGCATCACCATTTATACTCAAAATTTATTGGCCCAAACTAGTTGCATGGGTCCCATCCAACCACAACAGTGTCATGACTTGTGCCGTGAATGGGTTGAAACCTAAATATTTGACACATAACTCTAACAAAGGCATGTTTGTGATCTGAGATGGTATAAATACTGTTTTAGTAAATCACTTCAATGACCAGAGAAGGAAGTCACACCCAAGGCATATATCTGAGATGTATATAAGTAGAAGTCAATAAGAGGGCTACATAGGAACTTTCTAGCAGAAGAGTAAGGGCCCTATTTAGGATATATATTTAAGCATTTTAATTTACACACTCTATGACAAGGTCCAAAACTCAAGTAAACAGCAGAAACTCTAGATTAATGCTTCTCAAACTTTCATGTAAATTCTTATCACATAGTGCTCTTTTTAAAAATGTGATTTTTAGCTGGGGCTGTAGCTTAGTGGTAGAGTACATGTTTAGCATGTTCCTTGGGTACAATCCTCAACACCAAAAAAAAAAAAAATTAGATTCTTATTCAACAAGTCTGAGGAAAAGCCTGAGAATCCATGGTCATATAGATGCTCTTAGTTCTCTGATCACATTTTCAGTAGCCAAATTTTAAGCTGTAACAACACATTATTATATTTTTTTCCAGAGTTCTGTTTTTGGTCTGGGTACAAATTCAAATACAAGAGCAATAAAGGAGGAACACATCAATCAATGGAAAATCAATCCAGTATCTATACATTCTTACTGCCAGTGAAATCATGGGATGGTATATGAAAGACACAGAAAGTAATCCCCCAAAGCTTTAGTAAGGTGATGATCCATATTTCAAGAAGTATTACATAAATTAAATCAATAAATTTATAGATATTGATTTCTCCTAATGACAACAGTAGTGTCCTTCAAAGCCTAAAAATCGTTCTGTACACCATTGTTTTTATTCTCCCTTGGAATTTAAATGAGTATCTGAATATGTCGAACTACTAACTCTGAGACTCAAACCTAGCCATGCAATAGCTGTTGTGGAGATCCAGGGAGGATGAGGTGGATTAGAATTGTCTGATAATACAGATATGATTTTAAAGTAAACTGCGGGGGAAAGTGTGAGCAATATGCCTATTGCCCTCTGCAATATCAGGAGACTCATGTCAAGATGGTTGTCAGAGCAAGAGAATAACATTTACAAGAAAATATTCATAGAATTCTAAAAAAAAAAGCAACAAGCGTTCCAAAGAGTCAGATGAACAAGGAGCAGTGAAACACAGGTGCAATAACATGGGACAGCACCTGAAGTCAAGAAATCACCTATTTGAGTGTTCCTATTTTCTTGAAGGGTCAAAGTAGCAGTCCTCTAACATGGAAGTACCTCCCACTTTCACCCTAAAAATTCATTATTAAGCCAGGCGCAGTGGTGCAAGCCTGTAATCCCAGCACTTAGGGAGGCTGAGACAGGAGAATCCAGAGCTCAAAGCCAGCCTCAGCAACGGCGAGGTGCTAAGCAACTCAGTGAGACCCTGTCTCTACATAAAACACAAAATAGGGCTGGGGATGTGGCTCAGTGGTCGAGTGCCCCTGAGGTCAATCTCCAGTACCAAACAAACAAACAAACAAACAAACAAACAAAAACAGATTCATTACTAGTGTATTTTTTAGCCCACAAAAGTTTCAATGATTTAAATGGAGAAAGGTGTAAATTATAATAGCCTTGAGGCACCATAGACATACAGTGAAGAAAAGATAGCTTCCAACAAGTAGTGCTAGAAAAACTGGAAATCCATATGTAGCAGAATGAAGTTGAATTCCTGTCTCACCCTAGATAAAACTCAGCTTCAAGTAGAGCAAAGACCTAGGCATTAGACCGGAGAGCCTGTGTCTATTAGAAGAAAATGTAGGCTCACTCTCCATCATGTCAGCTAGTGCAAGAAGTTAAAATAAAGAATCAAGAAATTGGATGGTTTCAAACTAAAAAGCTTCTTTACAGCAAAGGAAACAGTCAAAAACATGAAGGGAGAGCCTACAGAATGAGACCAATTCTTTGCCACCTGTACCTCAGATAGAGCATTAATCTCCAGGATATATAAAAGAACTCAAAAAATTTAACACCAAAAAACAAATAACCCAGTCAATAAATGGGCAAAGAAACTGAACAGGCACTTCGCAGAAGAAGAAATACGAATGGTCAACAAATATATGAAAAAATGTTCAACTTCTCTAGCAATTATAGAAATGCAAATTAAAACCACACTGAGATTCCATCTCTCTTTAGTTAGAATGGCAATAATCAAGAAAACAAGTAACAATAAATGTGGTGAGGATATGGGAGAAAATGTACACTCATACATTGCTGGTAGGACTGCAAATTGGTGCAACCAATTTGTAAAGCATGGAGATTCCTCAGAAAACTTGGAATGGAACTCCTATTTGTCCCAGTTCTCTCATTCCTAGGTTTATACTCAAAGGACTTAATAGCATCCATCCATTAAATGGATGGAACTGGAGACACTCATGCTAAGTGAAATAAGTCAGTCCCCAAAAACCAAAGGCCAAATATTCTCTCTGATATGTGGTTGCTAACACACAATAAGGTTGGGGGAATGAAGAATAGAAATTTATTAGATTAGACAAAAGATAATGAAGGGAAAGGAAGGGCATGGGAACAGGAAAGACAGTAGAATAAATCAGACATAGTTTTCCTAAATTCATATATGAATACATGACCAATGTAACTACGACGTCATGTTCAAGACTAGGATCCTACTTAGAATAAGTATACTCCATGTATGTATTTTATGTTCAAATACATTCTACTGTCTACTGTATATTTAAAAAGAACAAATTAAAAAAATTTTTTAAATTATAGCTATGAAACAGATTCCAGGTGTAGTGTAGTGAGTTGTTCATAAATTCTGAAATGGTGGCTTAGGTAAAGCAGAAATGTTATTTGTAGAATACATAAAAATATCCATACAAGCCAATATTCTCTTTAGATCATCACTTTGTACATTGTTGGTAGTGCTAGTGGACAAAGAATGGTTCAGTTATAAATACTGCCTTGGAATACCAGATGACCATCTAGAAGCTGATGGAAGATCACATGGCTTGACCAAGTAGAATTGGACACCAAAGAATAAAGGGCTAGGAGTTTACACCAACACATCTAATCCAGGGAAGACATAACAGGCCCAAGTTCTCATTAAAAGTTTCACAGTGCTCAATATAAAAAAGGAACTATTAAGGGGGAAGAAGTTCACTATGGCCATCTACTATCCACAATATGGTCAGAGATAAAAATTTCAAATATTAATGGCTCAGAGAGGAAGTCCAGACTGATCTGACCATCCAAGTCAGCCCTTCACACTGATATAGGTATCACAGGTTGTACAAATTGAGTGCATGCTTACATCAAGGTGTTATTTTTAGTTTATAGCCACCGGGAGTTGTCACTACATTAGTAATCACGCAGAATAAGTTGGAAAGTGTTCCCTCCTCCTCTACTTTATGCAAGAATTTGGCTCAGATTTGTTTTATTTCTTCTTTAAATATTTTCTAGAACTCACCAGTGAAGCCATCCAGATGGTACTTTTCTATGAAGGAATTTAATTTCTTTATTTGTTCCAGGTTGATTCGGATATTCTCGAGTCAGTTTTGGTAATTTGCACCTTCATAGGAAGTTGTTCATTTAAACTGTGCCGTTTAATTTTTGGCCTAAAGTTAGATCACATTTCACACAATCCTTTCAGCTTCTGCAGAGTCTAGAATTGGCAATGCTGTCTCTCCCACCACCTATTCATTTGTTGCTTCTGGGGATGGAGCCCAGGACTTCACACGTACTAGGCAAGTTCAGTGCTTTCTATGTAGCACTGAGCTACACCCCCAGTTGCTGTCTCCTTTTCATTCCTAATTTTAGTAATTTTTATCATCTTTTTTTTTGTTCATAATTGCAAAAAATGCATCGAGTGTGTTTGCATTTTCAAAAAACAAACTTTTGGCTTCAATGTTTATCTGTATTTTTTTTTTTCAGTTTTCTATTTCATTGACATCAGCTCTCATCTTTAATATTTCCATCCTTGGGTGTAAGTGGCTCATATTTTTCAGGTTCCTTAAGAGAGAAGCTTAAATTATTAATTTAAAAGCCTTTCTTTTCTCTAATATATGAATTTAAAGCTATAAATTTACCTCTAAATATTGCTTTTCTACATCCCAGAAATTTTGCTGTGCTCCATTCATTAAATTAAAATCTTCTACTTCTTTTTGGAATTTCTCATTTGAATCATAGGTTATTTAGCAGTGTGCTGTTTAATTGACAAATATTTGTGGACTTTCTAAATTTCTTTCTCTAGGTGATTCTAATTAAACCACATTGTGATTGCAGAACGTACTTTCATGATTTAAATTCATTTAAATTTATTAAATTTGTTTTATAGTCTAGCATATAGTTTATACTGAATAATAGTCAGTCTATGCCAACTTACAAAGAATGCACTTTCATGCTGGGTGCAGTGGTGCATGCCTGACATCCCAGTTGCTTGAAAGGCTGAGATGAGAGGATCACAAGTTCAAAGTCAGCCTCAGCAACCGCCAGGTGCTAAGCAACTCAGTGAGACCTTGTCTCTAAATAAAATACAAAATAGGGCTGGGTAGGGATATGGCTCAGTGGTTGAGTGCCTGTGAGTTAAATCCTCAGTCTCCACCCGCCCCTGAAAAGAAGAATGCATTTTTTGTTGCCATGTCTGTATCTCAGCTGTAGTGAAAATGTTGTAATAAACATGGGGGTATAGATATGTGTAAGTTCTTTGGATATATCTAAACGTTTGGTAGTCTTAGTTCTTATGGTGATTGATTTTGATTTATTATAATGACATGGTCTTTCTTATCCTACATTTTTGTTATTAACCTGTTTGTGTGTTTGAATCTAAACCGTTATCTCTTAAAGACAAGATGTAGTTGGTTCTTGCTTTTTTATCTACTTTGACCATCTCTGCCAGTTGAATGACATATTTAGACCAAGGGTCAGCAAACTTTTGCTGTAAAGGGACGGATAATTGGTATTTTAGGCTTTGCAATCTCTGTTTCAATCGCTTAACTCTGTTGTTGTAGCACAAAAGCAGCCATATAATATATAAATGGATAGATGTGTGTTGCAATAAAACTTTAATTATAAAAACAGCAGACACACTTTGGAGTGCAGCTGCATTTACCAATTCCTAGTTTGTATTCATTCACATTAATGTAATTTTTTATATTTCTGCATCTACACCAGATACTTTGCAGTTTTTTCCTATGTTGCAGGTATTTTTTTCTATTCCTACTTTACTCCTTTGTCTGAAATCAACAATTTGAGTGTACTACTTAATTTTCTAATTTTTTATAAGTGTTGAGATAAAATCCATCTGCTACATAATTCATTCATTTAAAGTGTAAGTTCATTAGTTTTCTAACATAGTCATTGCCTCAAAAGGAAACCCAATGCCCATTTCCCCACAGACACTAATAAATCTACTTTATCTCTATGGAGAATAGGAATATTCTGGGCATTTCCACATTGCAGCATTTATCAGTATTTACTTTTTAAATTGTCAAATAACATCCTATTATATGCATATACCATATATGATTTTTCCATTCATCACTTGATGTACATTTGAATTATTTTCACCTTTTGGCCATTTTAAATAATGCTGACTTGAAATTCTGCATACAAATTCTTGTGTGGACAAAATTTTCATCTCTTGGGTGTATACCTAGGAATGAAATTACTGGTCATAGGAAAACCCTGCATTTAACTATTTGAAGGATTGCCAAATGGTTTTCCAAAGTGCCTGCATCATTTTACATTCCTGCCAGCAGTGTGTGAGGATTCATATTGTTTCATATCCTTGCAAACACTTACTATTGCCTATCTTTAAATTATGCCATCCTGGTGTGTGAGAAGTGTTATCTTGTGATTTTTGATTTGCATTTCTTTAATAATTAATGATGCTGAGCATATTTTCACATGCTTATTGGCCATTTGTAGTTCATACTTGAACATCTGTTCAGACCCTTTGCTCAGTTTTGCTCTTGTTGTGTTGGAGTTTTAATGATTTTTTAAAAATTTATTTTAAATTGTGGTATAATACATATAAAATTTACCATCTCAATTTTTTTTGGTGGGGGAGGTGTACCGGCAATTGAACTCAGGGGCACTCAACCACTGAGCCACATCCCCAGCCCTAGTTTGTATTTTATTTAGAGGCAAGGACTCACTGAGTTGCTTAGCACCTCACAGTTGCTGAGACTGGCTTTGAACTCACGATCCTCCTGCCCCAGCCTCCGCAGCTGCTGTGATTACAGGCATGTGTCACCACACCCAGCTTACTGTCTCTATAAATGTATCTTTTAGGTACCCCACATAAGTGTAATCAGTCATTTTGTACGGGCTTATTTCACAGAGCATTTATCTATGATGTGGAATGTCAGAATTCCCTTTTTTTTTTTTTAAGGCTGATGAATATTCCATTGTATATATATACACATCATATTTTATGTATCTATTCATCCATCAATGGACATTTGGGTCACTTCCACCTTTCAGTCATTATGAATTCAATTTGTTTGGCTATAAACCCAGAATTGGAATTACTGGATCATACAGTAATTCTATTTTAAATTTTCTGAGGAACTGCCATGCTTGCTGTACCACTTTACATTCCCAGCAAAAGGACACAATGGTTCCATTTTTACCTTCCTTGTTAACACTTCTTCCTCCTGCTCCTCTCCTGTTCCCTCTCATCCTAATAGGTCTAAGGTGCTCTCTTATTAAGTAGCTTAAATTTTCATTTCCTTAATGATTAATGATATTGAACATTTTTTCATGTTGGACACTTGTTAGCTTCTTTGGGGGGATGTCTATTCAAGTTCTTTGCTCATTTTTTAATTGGGCTATTTGTTTCATTACATTTTTCTTTATACATTCTGGATATTAACTTATCAGATATCATTTTCAAAAATTTTCTCCAGTGTTTTTACTTGGCATTTTAAAGAAGTATTTTTTAGTTGTAGATGGACACAATGCCTTTGCTTTATTTTTATGTGGTGCTGAGGATCAAACCCAGTGCCTCACAAGTGCTAGGTGAGCGCCCTACCACTGAGCCACAACCTCAGCCCAACTGTCTCCAATTTTGATGAAGTCCAATTTGTCTATTTTTCTTTGCTACGTATGTTTTTCATATTCAAGAAACCATTGCTACTTTCCATGTCATGAGATTTTTCTCTGAAGTTTTCTTCCAAGAGTTTCTTAATTTTATCTCTTACATTTAGGTCTTCGATTCCTTTGAGTTAAATTTTGTATATGGCATAGTCAACTTTATTGTTTTTATGTGGCTTCTTATTTTTCCTAATACCACTTGTTGAAAAGATCATCTTTTCCACTAAATGGTTTTGGTACACTTGCTGAAAATCATTTGACCACAGATGTCTTTATTTTTGGTCTCTATTCCACTTCAGTGGTCTATTTTGTCTTTATGTCAGTACCACTCTTGTCATGATTACTCTAGCTCCGCCCCCACCACCACCCAAGATTGCTTTTGCTGTTAAGTTTTAGGATTTTTTTTTTTTCAGAATTCTGTAAGAAACTTTGGTTTAATTGGGACTGTTTGTCTTTTACTGTTCAGTTCTAAGAGTTCTTTATATATTCTAGATACAGGTACCTTAACAAATATGATCCACATTTTCTTCTACCCTGTAGGCTATTTTTTCACTAGTAGATAGTATTTTTAGAAGCACCAAGGCCTTTTCATTTTAATGAAATTCATGCATTTTTTCCTTTCATTGTTTTGGGCTTTTGTCATCAAAACTAGGAAATAGTTGCTTAACACGAAGTCACAATATTTATACCTGTTTTCTTCTAAGAATGGTCTTTGGTCCATTGTGAAGTAATATTTGTATGTTATGAGGTAGGGTTTCAACTTCATTTGTATGTGAATATCTGATATTCTCAGTGGCACTTATTAGAGACTGTTATACATCATTAAATTTTCGGTCACCTTTGTCAAAGTTCAATTAACCATAAATGTGAGGGATTATTTCTTTTCTTTGAATTCTGTTCCATTAAACTACATACTTATCCCTAGGTCAGCAACATATAGTTTGGTTTATTGTAGTTTTCCAGTTTTAAAATCAGGAAGAGTGAGTGCTCCAACTTTTTTTCTTTTTTAAAGGTTAATTTGACTGTTCTGTATATCTTAAATTTCTATGAGTTTTAGTCCTTGTTTGTACTGATTCAAATTTTTGTTGTTAATGCCATTAGGACAATTTTAAGTGGTTTTTAAAAAATATTTTCCCCTTTAGGCTGTTTTGCTGGGAAGCAGGTCTGCAAAGCTCCTTGTGTTCACATTCCAGAAGGGGATGTGAACCTACAGTGATTTTTAAACTCTATTTTTTATTTTCTCGGCGGCTACCCTAGTAATTCAAATATGCATTATAAGTAATCTTTAGCATAATACTCATGTAATCTGAATACAGAAACTATACAATATTTTACTTCCTTACCCAAGTTTAAGCTATTTTTATCATGTTACAAATTCAAGTTACAATTACCACTTTACATGTCTAAGTAAAATTAGTCTTTTATATAAAATTATTTTATTTTTTATAATACTCATTTCTTTGAGTGGATTTGTTACTGACTGGTATAATTTCCTTTTAGCCTTTTGGGTTTTATTAAGCAATTCTCTTAAAAAAGCAGGTTGGCTAGCAATATTATTTTTGGCTCTTCATTAGAATCTAGGAATGTTTTTACTTGGCATTTATTTTGAAGTTCTGGTTGACAGCTGCTTTTCTTCCACCACGTGAAATACAGGATTCACTGCCTTCTAGTCTGCATTATTTTTTAATGTCAACTATTACACTGTTGATCCCCTTTTAGATGAATCAGTCTGCTCTTTTCAAGATTTTCCTAACAGTTTGATTATAACATGTCTAGAGGTGATTCTTTTTATCTTAGGCTTTATTGAAAACTTTCATCTGAAGGCTAATCATTTTAAATCAAATTTAGGAAGTTTTCAGCTATTCTCCAAATGTTTTTTTAATCTCTCTTCCGAGACTCATGTACTGATCTGTCTTCTGTTGTTTCAGATTTTAGTATGAAGCTTATCTATACTGAAATGGGACTCTCTTTAAGAAGCATTTGATTTTTTTTCTATTTCATTTATTTTTAAAAAAGTTTACTATTCATATTAGTTTTAAAAAAATGTGGCATTATATGTGTTTCCTCTCAGAAATAGTAGAAGGGAATAGCACTCAGGGGTTCACTCTGCATACACAGCATTGAGGTGACAAGAATAAAATAACAATTAATGACCTGATATGAGTGTTTCCAGTTGCAAAATCAAAACTCTTTTCATATACGGACTAAAATAGAAAATGAGCATGGAACAGTAGTGCTCTTCTTCTGGAACAGACAATATTAATAAAACCTTAAATGCAATCTTTAATGAAAAGTCATATGCATTATAAATAGTGGTAGTAGGTGTGATGTGGAGATGGCCACATATGCTTTCTTAAAAATGCCACATCTTTTATCATACAAATTTCAAAAACTTCTTGGCTACATCTTATAAGCATTTTAAAAGAACGGAGCTACATCAACTAAAGGATAACCAATAAATATAATTAGGTCTTCATTAACACAAGAATGTTAACAACAATGATTATAATATTTTCCTTCATAGTCAAAATACCAATCTTCATTTACAAATCTGTAGGCAAACGTGTAATTAGTAAACAATGTATAGCACAGAAATAACACAGTGTTGTAAGTCTAGTTATCATAATAGGTTTTCTAATACACATAATTATCAACAATTTATTATAAAAACCTACATATACAATTAATACTTGATCAAAAGTCTTTTAAAATATATTCAAAATGAAATGTGTAGAAAGAGACATTTGAAAGTCATAGCAGTTACTACTATTACAATATTTAATCATTTTTACAATAGGTCTACTGGTCCATTTCAATTAAATTTGTTCTCAGAACCATCACATATCTTGCTGAATTTCATTTAGAGCACAAGCGAGTTGCTTAATTTTTTCTTCCATTGCTTTTTTGTTCTTGCATGTTTCATCCAGAAGTTCACGCATTTCTTCTTCAACTTGATGAACCTAAATCAACATGTAAACTTTTAAAATTTCCTAAAGAAAACATACTTTAAAAATGCTTTGTGAAAGAAAAAAGTTAACAACTTTTTGTTATGTATTTTGTAATTTTTGATTCATTTAATAGGACATGTTAAAATATAACATGTTCAAATGCTATTAGGGAAAATATAACATTTATACATTATAAAAAGTACTTTCAAATATATTGATTTAGTTCTCATAAGATCCTTACGAAAAAGACATGGTAATATATTTAAACTCTATTTCAGAGCACAGAAAATTTCTTTAAGGTTGTGCCATTTCTGTGTATCACAGTGAGGGCAGTTTTCTTATTCCTTCTACTAGCCTGTTCGGCCTATACATGCTCAGTCTTAAGTTTCAACTTAAAAACCAGTTTTCTGATAGATATTCAAAATTGAAATAACTTTCCTTCTCAAAGAAATATTCTTTTTAATGTAGTTCCCACTGCACTTCTGAAAGTGCTGTTGATGGTTCTACATTATCATTTTTAAGAGATGATTTTATAATTTATTTCTAACTTACATTTCCCTAGGTCCTGTGTATCTGACAGTTAACTTTTGTTTGAAACATTCTTTCTGCTATAACATTCTTGATACACTAATATGATCCTCCTTTTCTATTTTTTTTTTGGTACTGGAGATTGAACTCAGGGGCACTTGACCACTGAGCCACATCACCAGCCCTATTTTGTGTTTTATGTAGAGAAAGGGTCTAACTGAGTTGCTTAGTGCCTCGCTGTTGCTGAGGCTGGTTTTCGATTCTCCTGTCTAGGCCTCCCGAAGTGCTGGGATTACAGGCTTGCGCCACCGAGCCCAGCTCTTTTCTATTTTTCCTAAACCCAAATATACATTTCCTAATCTCTTTTCCCTTAGAAAACATCATTTCTTCTAATATGGACTGTCACCTCTATGTAATTTCTGAGTATGCCTGCCCGCTCTCCCATACCTGATTATCACATTTAAGCTCTGGTTCTATTTCTCCAAGTCCTTTTTTAAATGAATTCCTTCCTTTAATGTTACTTTATATTGGCAGAAGGTCCAACACTGAACTCATTATTTTCCTTTCAGTTAAGGTCCTAATCTTATATTTTATTTGGAATTACCTGACATACTCTTGTTAAATATTTCATAGATATTAAATAAAAGACCTGAAATATTTGTTGAATTGAAATAACTAAATTTTGCAAAGTTATTTTTATTCACTGTGATTACTTCCAAAGACCTCTTTCTGTATACATGGAGTGCTGAGGTTATTTCAGTTGAAGTCACAACTTTAATTATATCCTAGATAGAGCACTACTTTGTTTTCTGTTATTTCTTTTCCAGTTGCTTATTTCTGAATTTCTAGTCTCAGACACCTTAGTTTCTTTCTTTCTTTTTGTATTGGGGATAGAATTCAGGGGCACTTAACCACTGAGCCACATCCCTAGTCTTTTTAAAATTTTATTTAGAGACAGGGTCTCACTAAGTTGCTTAGGGCCTTATTAAGTTGTTGAGGCTGGCTTTGAACTACTGATTCTACTGCCTCAGCAGGAGTAAGCCAACCAGACACCTTAGTTTCTTACCATTCAAAATTAAGAAAAACTGGAGATTCAAAACTGACTCTATTGGGTCTTGCACAGGAGACATACCAGAATCATCTATGGGATTTAAAAAATACCTGAGCCTCAGCCAAGGTATAAAAGTCTTAAGGGAAGGCTCCTGAATGTGTATTATTAAAAACCATTAGAGGTGCTTCTAATGTTTGCCTTGGATTTAGCATCACCTGAAACTTATTCCTTTGTCAACCTTTTCAAGATGATAAGGCTGATCATTCTGAGCTCTAATGAATAAAGTACTTTTTGAGAATTTTTTCAAGGTTCTCTCCTTACCTAGGTATAAACAAAGGGACAAATTGGTTAGAGAGATGAAAATTTTCATCCAGAGATCAAGGATCTGGTGTACACAAGAATCAAATTCACAATTTCGATTTCATTAGAATTATGTTCCACAACTAATCAAAGTATTACCAAACCTGGCATCATGACAGTTTTGGCAACACCGTATCTATTAGGTCCCTTTGTAATTTCCAAAGATCTAATTTATTTAGCATTAACTATTTAATACTGATTATCATAGTGAATTTTACTTACAGTACCTTTAAATTTGCAGAATCAATACATTTCTGCTTTTCAGTTTCCAGTTGTATTATTTCAGCTTGATGAGCTTCAACAATTGCATCGACTTGTTTCTTAAAGGCATCATCCAGACAATGAAGCTTTTTCATTGCATCTCTTAAAAAAAGTGAGAAAAACCCTATGTATATATGTGTGTATGTGGAGGGTGTGTATACAAGTGTTTTTCTTTTTGGGGGGAGGGTTATCCATATGCTGTGTTATTGATACCACTTTATATTTTGACACGAGAACTGATCATTAAACTATATAACAACATATTTTTTAAAGAAACTTCAATTTTACAAATTTTAGAACTCCATTTATATACAAGGTAAAATTTTATTTCCTCTTGAGTATTACACATTTTACCCATCTCAATTCAATGTTTATGTTTAGAGAGCCCACATCCTGTAGAATTTAATGCTTACTTTTGTAGTTCAATACTTTTGTCTCTTTCGGCTTTAAGTTTCTTTTCCTTGTTTTCAAATTTTACTTTTGCTTCCTTTACTTGCGTTTCAAGGTGACATAAAAGTTCTCCTTTATCATGCCATTTCTGATTTAGTGTACTAATAGGAAAAGAATTAAATTAAAAAGTACATTAGGTATAGAAATTATGAAACCACTATTATTTTCTCAGTGAGAAATACTGTATAATACCTGTAAGCTTTTCTAATTTCTTCAAGTTCTAATTCCTTTGTTTTCAACTGTTGTTTTAGTTTTTCCTTTCTTTCATTGTGTCTTTCCAATTTCTCAATTATACTATCCAGTTGTGCACATTTTTCGTCAAGTTGTTCTTGAGCAGATTTTTCTATTTCGGTGATTTTTTCTTGTAATATTTTGATCTGTTCATCTTTTTCTTGTAGACTCTTTAAGAAAAAAAAATCTGTACTTCATTTTTACCAATCTTAAATGTTTTGTATTCTGGTAAGATATGGTTTAAATTATCATTTAAAAGGCTATTTTAAACATGCTAATTTTTCTCATGACTCCTAACCTTTTATAACACTATTTCCAGTTTTTCCAAGGCCATAATAGAATTTTACATAAAATTCAAGTTAATAAACCTCAGGAAGCACTTTTAAGAGCAAAGGGGCAAATATTACAATAGGAAATACATGATATTTGATATAATTACTAATATATTACAATATATTTATATACTGTGTTACAATATACTTATATATATATATATGTTACAATATATTTCCTAATATATTACAATAGGAAATACATGATATAGATTACATTCTATAGCAGTTGGGAATCATTGAAACAAATTATTTTGTGGAGGCTATGATTCAGATTTTCAAACCAGCCATTTGCTCTTTTCAAAAATAAAATGTCAAACTTACATCTTTTAATTTTGCAATGGTTTCAGTTTGGTCTTCTATGATTTTGCACTTTATTCTTAATGCATCAATATCCCTTTCATTTCCTTTTCTAAGAGATTCATTCTCTCTAGATAAACTTTCAATTTGAGCCTCTAATTTTCCACGATTCTGGGCTAGAGTGGACCCTTAAAAACAAACATCATCAGTTAGAAATGGTAAAATGCCTTGGAGGCTTTTTATTTCATGAAAATCTTATTTAACAATGTAGAATATATAGTAAATAAAAAGAAAAATTGAATAAAAACATAAAGCATACAATAATATAAGAAGAAGGGGAAAGGAAGTAAACAAAAAGCCTTCTAAACACTTAGGCTATTTATAAACCTAAAATCATGAATAAAATCAAGGACAAGTAACTCAGATATGTAATACTTCATTCATGTCCTGGCATTCAAATAACCTAGTAATATTAAAAATTCCTAAAGGGAATGGATAAATGGCCAATGGCTCCATTAAGACCAATATCTCACTATTCATTATTTTAAAGATATCTATAAATACCACAAAACAGCATGTTATCTCTTGTCTTACACTAACTGGAAAAGGAATGAGATTGAGGGCTTACCTAAACCTAAAGTGGTCTTCAATCATACGCTACTTTATATTTCTGCATACATACTATAATTGTTACAAACATCTGAGTAAAAAAAAATTGCATGCTATACAAATAATTTAAAATCATCATATAATAATTATTTTAATGATTTACGGTAAAGCTACACACGGTTCAGAAAAATGACCAAATCATATAGGAAAGAAAACAATAAAAAATATCAGAGCTAAAATAATTTTGAAGTTTTCACCATAAATAAATGATAAATACTTTAGAAGAGATATTTTATTCTGATTTAAAAATTATAAAATGTACACATGCATACAACATTATATGGTATCCCATAAATATGTGCAATTTTTGTTTTTTACATAAGTAAAAAACTAAATGGAAAAATAAAAATACCAGTTATAATTTCTTAATTGGTATAATAAACTATTTTCCATTTTCTAAGAAGTGTCATTCCTCTTTGGGAGGCAAATGCCTACATATTCTTCACAATAAAATGTGATATCTTCCCCTAGTATATCAAGGCAGTTATGCCCTTTACTTTTCAATACTCAGATTTATAGGCTATTTTCCCTCTGAAAATTTGAGAATTTTACCCTGTTGTGCCAGCTCATGTCCCCATACTTTTCTTTCTGTCCTTAAACCATAAATCAGTGATTCCTTGGCTGCTAGCTCAGATATAAGCTGGACTTTTTCATGCTTGAGAAGTTCTATTTGAATACTCTTCTGCTTGTCATCTTCAATCAAAATTTCAAGAGTGTTGATTTGATTCTGTTTACCCCCCAAATTAAAAAAAAGTGATTATTTTAAGTGCTTATTTCTATCTTTTTACATTTTACAAAGAGAAAAATCCATTATTTAAGCAAATACAAACAAATGTTGCCAAATTATATATCAGAAGTTTGTTTTATTAACTAAAAATAAATATCAACCATGAAATAAAAAGTCAAACTTTGAGACTGCTTCTTTTAACACTCTGAATTTATAAAGGAGAAATTATACTTGAAATATTCAAAGTTTCTCATGAAGTAATTTTATCAACAGTCTAAAAGTTACTTCCCAAAAACTGAGTTATACTGGGGCAAAACAGCACTAATATTTAATCGAGGCAACAGCTATAAAAACATTAATTTAAAAACTACTACAATTAAGTGTATCTAAAAAGTACCTACCCCCACCCCCACATTAGTATCAGAAATTCAAGTAATATTTCCCAAATTTCAACCATTTGAATGTTTCTTAAAATTAACTTACTTTACATTTATATTTTAAGCTAAGCAATACAATATATGAAATCATAAATCTAATCTCCTTAATTGTACCTTTTTTCATCAAAATATATAATTGCTATCATTTAGAAGTTCATTTTGTGGCTAGGTGCGATGGCATATGCCTATAATCCCAGTGGCTTGCAAGGCTGAGGCAGGAGAATCGCAAGTTCAAAGTCAGCCTCAGCAACTTGGTGAGACCTTAACCAACTCAGTGAGATAGATACTGTCTCAAAAAATAAAAAGGTCTAGGGATATAGCTCAGTGGCTAAGCATCCTTGGTAACAAAAAAAAAAAAAAGGTTCATTTTGTTTACTTTCTAAAATCATAACAGTTGAAAAAAATGATATAAAAAATGGAAGGAAACTATAATGTTATGAAGTCTTACCTGTAAATTTGCTGCTGTTTCCTGTTTTAATTTGGAAACTTCTGCAAGTTTTGTTTTTTGTTCCTTCACCATACAGGTCAGATCTTTAATTAAAGAGGAAGACTCATTTTCTTTCCGTTGAGCCCAAATAAGAGCATGTTTGCTCTTGGCTAACTCAGTTGCAACATTTTCAAAACCATCTTTAACCTATATTTCAAAATTGCATTTTATATAAATGGCAGTTCTCCAAATAATTAAAAAATATTTGCTTCTGTAAACAGCTTCCATGTTTCATTTTTAGAATCAGTTTTAGAAAAAGAATAAAATTCACAGATAATTTGTTTCAATCTACTAATTTCCAGATGATAAAACTGAGATCCAGGGAATTAGTGGATCTACAACCAGAATTCATTAATTTTTGAAATAGTTACTGAGGGCCTGTTGTGTGCCGGTCATTGTTCTAGGCACTAGAACGTATCAATGAATAAAATGGACTAACATCCTTGCCTTTGTAAAGGTTACATTCTAGTGGGTAGGGATTAACAATATAATAATAAGCATACTAATCTATACATCTTTTTCAATAACGTGCTTGGGTGAAAGTTGAAGGGATGTGAAATGTTGGAAAGGCAGGTTCAATGGCATAATCATTGAGAAGGTAACACTGCATCAATGACTTGGAAGGAGGTAAACAAGAGAACTATGCAAATATGTGTAGAAGGTGTTCTAGGCAGGAATGTGCCTAGAATGCTGGAGGAATAACATGAAGGCTGGTGTCATTGGAGTGGCATGGATGAAGGGAAGAATGGTAGGATATGAAATGAGAGGGTTAAATTATAAAGAATTTTGAACTACTCTGAATGAACTGGAGGTACAACAGAGGTCTTTGAGAAGAGGAATTATATGATCTAATTTATATTTTAATGAAACATTGCAGCTGCTGTGATTAGCATAACAGAAAGGAGGGATAAGGATGGAAGCAGGAAGATCAATTAAAAAGCTTTAAAAATAATACAGGTGACAGATATGTGACTTACACTAGAGTGTCATTAACAGGTGGTAAGAAATGACTATATATATTTTCAATGTAATGATGACAGAATATCTTGAGGCATGGGATATGGAGTGTCAAAGAGGAGTCAATGATGATTCTATTTTTGACCTAAGCCCTTAGCAGAATGGAGATGTTATTAACTGAGATAGGAAAAGTATTGAAGAAGGTTTGAGAAAAAGTCAGTAGAGATTTTAAGTACGTGGTTATATATATGAATTTGGAATACAGACAAAAGATCCAGATTGGAGATATAATAAATGATGCTGGAGGAGTTTACCAAGAGATTATGTGTGTCTAGAAAAGTGGGGTTCAGGATTGGGCATTTCCAGTAATGGAATTTTGAAGAAAATAAGAGAAACCAATGAAAGAGACTGAAAGAAGGAGAAATAACAGAAAGCCAAGAAACCCAAGAGATATGGTATGTTGGTAACCAAGTGAAGAAAGAATCTGGAGAGGGACGGAGAGATCAACTCTGTCAATGCTGCTCTTAGGTCAAATAAACTGAGGACTAAATGGATGAATTTCAGTGTGGATATTGCTAGTGGCTTTGACTATATCAATGCCAGTAGAGAAGTAGGAATAAAACCCTTATGAGAGTAAGTGAGAGGGGACAGAAGTAGAGAAATCAGTGAGAGCAAAAACACGTATTTGAGAAGTTTTGTTATAAATCAAAGTTGAGAAACAAGATGGTAGCCAAATGGAATCGAGAGAGTTTTCTTAAAGAGAAATCATAGAATGCACATGTGCTGAAGGGAAGAGTCCCACAGAAAAGGAAAAACTGCTGATGTAGGGGAGAGAGAGAGATGGAAAATTTGCTGAAGCCATACCCTTCGGTAGGCAAGAGGAAACAGGATCTAGCAAATAACCAGTAGGACTGCCTTAGGAGCAAGATTGTTCCTCTATAGCAGGGGTTGCCAAACTTTTTCTGTATCTGGGTTGCCAGACAGTGGCCACAGACAATATAAAACCAAATGAGCATGGCTCCTTTCCAATAAAACTTCATTAAGAAGAAAAAGGTAGTAGGCCATATTCTGCCTGGGGGCTTTAGTTTTGTCAACTCCTGGTCTACAGTGGTAGAGGAAAATTCAGATTTCCCATTCCTATTCCACTGCTATCTTTACTTCACTATTTATTATCTTAATAGGTTTTTCCAATTTCATTAGACTAGCTATTATTTATGTGAGGAAAATAAGGTTCTAAGAATCTATGTAATTTGTTTAAGATCCATGCACATACAGCCAGGATTCTAAAATGTAGTCTTCTTATCAAACAATATTTTGTTGATTCTGTTTTTAATTAAGAGCTAGATACCAATTGTTACCTCTTTAAATCTTCTGGCTTCAACAGTTAAAGCAATACGGAATTCATTTTCTAAATCCAAATACTGCTGGTTTAATATATCAACTTTATCATGGTATTCTTTAATTTCTTGTTCATGTTTTCTTTCTTCCTTGGCTATTTCCTTAGCTAAGGCATCCTGAAACTCAGCATCACTGAAAAACTCCCTTGTTTCAAGTTCTTTCCTGGAATGAAAAACGAACACAAATCAAAGGATGCTGTTCCCTTAAAAAAAAAAAAAAACTTTGTAAAGGTCCTTAAATAGTTCTATATTACCTTATGTTAATATCAGCTCCTCACTTTCCAAAATAGAAATTGGGTATAGGTAAGTACAGAAAAAATATAAGTCTTATAAGTGTATTCAGTGGGGAAGGGGATAACAAGAGCATGTCAAATCTTAACACTGAAATAGTTCATTCGTTCTATGGCTTCTGAAATTCTTTAAGTGTATCCACATTTGTACTGTATCTTCTACTTTGTTTTGTTTTAACTTATTATTTTCAGTTATACATGACAATAGAATGTTATTTTGGCAAATTATACATACACAGAGTATAACTTACTCTATTTAGGATCCTATTCTTGTGGTTTTACATGATGTGGAGTTACCCTTGTCATGTATTCAAATACAAGGCTAGGAAAGTTATGTCTGACTAATTCTACTTTTCTTCCTGTCCCCCTCCCCACTCCTTTCCCTTAATTCTCCTTTGTCTAATCCAATGGATTTCTATTCTTCCCCTTCCCGCCCTCACTTTTTTTGGGTTAGTATCCACATATCAGAGAGAAAATCTGGCCTTTGGTTTTTAAATGCAGTTTGATTGGTAGTAGCTTAAAATAAAATGTCAGTTCAAGTGTGAAAGTATTTACAAATTTTTTGATTGATTGATTTTATTTTTGGTACCAGTGATTGAACTCAGGGGCACTGGGCCACTGAGCCACATTCCTAGCCCTATTTTGTATTTTATTTAGATACAGTGTCTCACTGAGTTGGTGTAGTGCCTCGCTTTGGCTGAGGCTAGCTTTGAACTCGCGATCCTCCTGCCTCAGCCCCATAAGCCGCTGGGATTGTAGGCGTGCACCACCACACCCAGCTGAGTAATTTTTTTTGAGCAAGGGTCTTGTTATATTGCTCAGGCTGGTCTTGAACTCTTGGGCTCAAGTGAGCCTTCCAAGTGCTGGTACTATAAGGATGCACCACTGTGCCTGGCTCTAGGGCTACATTTTAAAGTGTAAGTTCATTCGGTTGAATTCTCTACTATTTTCTGCATAAATCGTACCTTAATACAAAATTTATTGTTTTTAATTCGGGCTTTTAAAGACTGGAATGGGAAATTTAAAAATCTGTAAAGAAAACTAAAACTAGCTTTTTGTGTTAATTCTCCTTCAATCTTTTAGAGCTGTCTCTCCCATACTCATGATGACAGTTTTCCCTAGAGCATCAAAATTTACAGGTTCTTGATTTGATTCCATTCCAATAAATCAATAAATGGGATGGAATCAAACTAAAACGTTTCTTCACAGCAAAAGAAACAATCAATAATGTGAAGAGAAAGCCTACAGAATGGGAGAAAATCTTTACCACATGTACCTCAGACTGAGCTATAATCTTTAGAATACATAAAAAACTCAAAAAACTTAACACCGAAAAACCCAAATACTCCAGTCAATAAACGGGCTAAGGATCTGAACAGACACTTCACAAAAGAAATACAATTGATTAACAAATATATGAAAAAATGTTCACATTTCTAGTAATTAGAGAAATGCAAATCCAAACTACTCTAAGATTTCATCTCACTCTAGTTAGAATGGCAATACTCAAGAATAGAAGTAGCAATAAATGTTGGCAAGGATGCGGGGAAAAGGGTACACTCATATATTGCTGGTGGGACTGCAAATTGGTTCAAACACTATGGAAAGCAATATGGAGATTCCTCAGAAAACTTGAAATAAAACCCCCATCTGACCCAGCTATTCCACTCTTTGGTTTATACCCAAAGGACTTAAAATCAGCATACTACAGTGATACAGCCACATCAATGTTTATAGCAACTCAACTCACAATAGCTAAACTATGGAGCCAACCTAGATGCCTTCAACAGATGAATGGATTAAGAAAATGTGGTGTATATATACACAACAGAATATTACTCAGCCATAAGAAGAATGAAATTAAGGCATTTGCCTTTAAATGGATGGAGCTGGAGAATATCATGCTAAGCAAAATAAGCCAATCCCAAAGAAATAAAGGCCAAATGTTTTCTCTGAGATGCAGATGCTAATTCACAATAGGCTAGGGAAGAAGAGAGGTACTTTGGATTAGACAGAGGGGGAGGAAGAATGGGAACAGGAAAGATGGTAGAATGAATTGGACATTACTATCTTGTGTGTATATATGATTACACAACCAGTGTAACTCTACATCATGTACAACCAGAAGAATGAGAAGTTATACTCCATTTATATATGATGTGTCAAAATGCATCTTACTGTCATGTATAACTAATCAGAACCAAAACCAAACAAAACGAAAATAGCAAACAGGTTTGGGAATTAATACAATTAATCATGGCAATCAAATAATTCAACTCGTAGGACAGTCAAATAAGAACTAGAGGAAAATGTTCAAATTATTATATGTTCTATATAGCAAGGATTGAGAAGCTACACCCCATGGACTAAATCTGGTCTGCTGCCCCTTGTTTTGTAAATATACTTTTATTGAACCACAGACACATTCGTTTTATGTATTGTCAATGGCTATTATGCAACAAAGGCAAAGTCAGGAATGGTGAGCAAAGTCTGAATTATTTTCTTTTTTTTGGTACCAGGGATTGAACTGAGGGACACTTAACCATGGAGCCAAAAGAGCCCCAGCTCTTTAAATGTATTTTGTTTATTTTGAGTCAGGGCCTTGCTAAGTTGCCAAGGCTGGCTTTGAACTTGTGACCCTACTGCCTTAGTCTCCCTAGCTGCTGGGATTACAGGCGTGCATTGAATTATTTTGTGGCTCTTCACAGAAAAAGTTCATAGACACTTGCTTCAAAGGAATAAATATTGATTAATTTAACAAGAAGTTACTTGGAAGTCAAATAGCTTTCTTTATATATGTGAACTTTCAGTTGGGTTCGGAGAAATGTAAAATAAGCTTCACTGTTACAAAGCCTTTTCCTCAAATGCAGACAATAAAACACCAATTTGTTTTTTAGCTACCAGTTTTTGGCATAGGACTGATTTTAATGGATACATAAACATGGTATTTTCCATGAGGTGATTCTGCCAGATTTCATCAATGATCAATCACTGTCTTTAAATATTGGGGGAAAAACAATAGCTTTCTATTTTTTATTTTTGTTGATATTTTTCTGATACATTTTTCATTTACCTGTGTTCTTGTTCTTTCAATGCCAGAAGTTCATGAAGTTGTTGCACTTGTTCCTTTTCTTGATGAAGGGAAGTTCGAAGTAAGTTTATTTCTCTATCAGCAGCTGCAGCCTTGATTTCTACCTCTTGGAGAAGTCTTATCTGAGAAAAGTGCACGCAATTATAGTACCTAGACAACAATCTCCCATTCTTCTATTTTAATGCCAATTCCCATTAAAAAAAAAAGCCTTTTAAATGATTAGACTAGTGACTAAGTTTATTTTCAAAGTTTATTAAATTAACAACTCACACAAAGTATAGTCTTATAATCATCAAATATACTGGCATTAATTGCTGCTTATTTGCATCACAAATTTTGGTGAGATTTTCTAGAAACCATGAAAATGAAATTCCTTCAAGTCCTCCACCCCCCAACTTTTAAAAATTAGCTCTTCAAAATACAAAGCAAATTAATTACCTGCAGTATTTTCTCTTCTTGTAATTGCTGTGTGTAAATGTAGGTATCCTTAATTTAGGCATAATTCAAGTCTACATGATTGCTATATTTAAATTAATACTTTATTTTTTGCACACAACCTAGTATCTTTTAGGTTTACCATACAGTATAATTTATTACAGATGACAAGCTATGAAAACTAATCCATATCACTGAGACATTAAAAAAGAGAAATACCTGTGCCGCTTGCTGCTGCCCTTTTTGTCTCTCCATTTTTTCTAATGCTTTTTCCAGGGTCCTTAAGTGTCTAATGTGATCCTCCTGCTGATCTCTTGCTTTTATTAATTCAATAGTTAATTTTTTAATTTCATTTTGAAGTTTGTGAACCATAACTTCGAGTTGTGCTTTGGCATTTCTCTCTCTAAAAATAATGTCCTTTAGCCTAAGCAGAAATTATGAGCAGTAACAAGTACATTACACATAGAAAATGAGAAAAATTGTAGTCAGTGTTAAAGACTACAGTAGAAAGATTTGAAGTATGTTTCAAAATGTAATTACAGTTAAAAAAAATGGCTGAAATACAGTACGTGCCTTTCCCAATCTCTGACACTAACACTGTGCCCAAAAGGAAAATGATCTACATAAATCAATGCAACTTCATCTTAAATAAACTTTCCTACTCCACAGCAAAACTATACTAAATACCTCATGTGTTTCATCAGGCTAGTTGTGGACTTTTTATTTATTTATTTTTTTAAAATATTTTATTTAGTTATAGATGAACACAATACCTTTATTTATTTTATGTGGTGCTGAGAATCGAACCCAGTGCCTCACACATACAAGGCAAGCGCTCTACCGCTGAGCCACAACCCCAGCCCAGTTGTGGACTTTTTAAAAAGCACGCAAGAGGGGTAACATACAGTTTGTGCCTTCAAAGAAACTCAGTATCTCAGAGGAAAAAGACATGGATATATTTATAAGGCTGTGTGGCATCAAGTAATATATGAATAGCTACCTAAAAATCAACTTTGACTTCTCTGTATCTTCACCAGATACCACATATCGATCCTTGCTTTGTATCAGTCAGAATCCACTGGTTATAGTTAAAAACTCAACTAGTTAAATAAAATGGAAGAATTTACTGACCCACATAGCTAAACTTAAAGAGTGGCATGGAACTATTCTGAGGGACCACTGAAACCAAAAACATGAATTCCACTGAACTCTTTATATCCCATTTCCTAGAGGCTGTCCTCAGTTGTTCCAACTATTAAGTGTCTTTATGTTTGGGGGAAGTGGGCAGGGGATATGGAGGGAAGAACTACCAACATTCTTGGGCTCCCATTCCAATATACCTGAGACTCAAATGGAAAGATTATCTTCTTCTAACTTAACTTGGAAGTCACAGGGAAGATTCTGATTAGCCCAATTTAGTTTTATGTGTACCCATGAATATCACTGTGGCCATGGGCCACATTATTTTTAACCAGCCTGGGTCAGATGCTCACCCCCTCACCCCTTATCCACATTCTATAGAAGACAGTTGATGATAGAATAAAAGTCTAGCATTTGGAAAAGATAGGCTCATGAAGAAATTACTGAGGCTAGGCTGCTGCCTCAATATTTATTGTGTGTCTAGGCCATATTTGAAGAAATACATTGATCAATTTCCTTCTTAGAGTCATTTCTCCAATTTTTGTTCTTAACTCTCTTCTTGTATTTCAAAAGAGTAGTCTCCAAGCTGGTCTTCCTTTATTTGCTCTCTCAACTCCAGTTTGATAGTTTTATGAGAGAATGTCAGAGTTTATTATTCTGTGGATTATAGGGTGGGGTCACAGAAGCTATAGACAAGAAGATCTGAAGTAATTATATAAGTGAGAGATAAATATAAATTAAGGCAACAGTTTTAGGATATAGAGGAGATAATTTAGTATATTTTAAGAAATAGAATAAAGAACATATCAACAGCAACTGGCTGTGGGATATGAGAAAGAGAAAGGAAACAAAACAATTATTCCTGGACTTCCACTTTTGGTGGCTGTCCACCTACTGATGTAACAACATTTATTATGGCCAAGAATACAAAATAATGAAGCAGGATGAGTCTGCCTGAGGATATACTAATCTTAAGAATCTTATGAGAAATACAGGCAAGGCAACTTTAGAAGGCAATTGGATAAGCAAATTTGTTCACCAAGGTGGTCTGAACAATAAAAATATTCTACTAGATAAGATTCTTTCTTTTTTTTGTGGTGATGGGGACTGAAACCAGGGGTGTTCTACCACTGAACTACATCTCTAGCCTTTAAATTTTTTTTTTTTAATTGAGACACAGTCTTGCTAAGTTGCTGTGGCTGGTCTGGAACTTGCGATCCTCCTGCCTCAGCCTCCTGAGCAGCTGGAATTATAGGGCAAGCCACTGCCACACCCAACAAGATTCATTTTTTAAGATAACAAATACTTATAGTATTGCACCTAGATGCCAGACCCTGTATTAGGTCCTAGGGATAAAGAGTTTCTAACAAAGCATGTATGAAAATATTAAGATTGGTCAGGATTTAACCTCAAAAGGACAGAGAAACAAGCATGAGTTTACATAAAACTAGAATCGGAAAACACTGATTTTTCAAGAACAATAAATATGTAATATGGAAATGATGGGTAAAATCGACAGGTTATGCAAGAATAAAGATGAAATATATCCAAATCCTTCCAAATTAAATGGAATCTGGTAAGAAGTCTCAATTCAGCTTCCTTGAATATTCCACTAACTAATACCTACAATATGAAATAAAATAAGAACTCCTTCATATATAGCTAAAAACAAAGACAGGGGGCTGGGGTTATGGCACAGTGGTAGCGTGCTCGCCTAGCACGCGTGAGGCACTGGGTTCGATCCTCAGGACCATATAAAAATAAAATAAAGATATTCTGTCCACTTGCAACTAAAAAAAAAATAAATATTAAAAAAAAAAACAAAAAAAACAAAGACAGCCTGTTATCAAAATCTATAAAGAATTTCATCTTTTATCCATTCAAAGATAGCAATTCCGAAAAACATAACAAAGGTGGTGGTGGTGGGGAGGTGAAAGGACTAGTAATAGCATAATGCATCACATTATATCTTGATTATAGAGTTCTCATAATGTACATGTCAGGTTTTATTTTTTCTTACACAACACGGAAGTGGGTAGGAGTAAATGCTTAACAGAAACTGGAAATTGGATTGGGTGTTGTGTACATCATCAACTTATTATTCAAATGAGATCTTATACTCTACAGACAGGAAATGCAACCAAGAGCAACTTCTAAATCCAATTTGTGGCAAGTACCAAGTCTAGAAAACTAGCATTCCTTTGAGAATAAGAAGACATAAAAATCAACAGGAAGTCTGTAGAAAAACCTTATAACCAGGGCTGGGATTGTAGCTCAGTGGTAGAGTGCTTGCCTTGTATGCGAGAGGCACTGAGTTCAATCCTTAGCACCACATAAATAAAATGAAAATATTTGTGTCCCTCTACAACTAAAAAAAAAAAAAAAATCTTATAACCATTTAAAGAAAAGTATAACTTTAGAAATAATTACAGAAAACAGAAGGAAAAATAGTTACTATATTTAGAAAACTGGTATTTTCATTGCAATGGAATAAGACTGATTTGTCTTTAAGAATGCATCATGAGATAAAATGGGAGCTACAATGAAGGAAATGAAAAAATAAAAATGGAATAAAAAAACCTAGGCTATCAAGTACCAAGGCCATTTGCGGAAGACAAACATGTGACAATAGTTCAAAGAGGACCCAGGACACTTAAATAAAAATTTGTGAACCCCATCCTTTATACAATCTGGAACTTTACAGAAAAATTTTGCCAATCCCAGTTCTATCTAGTCTCTTGTTCTTCACTTATAATACATATCTATATATTTATCTGACACTTCCCAGCCAGTTTAAAGGCTCAAATAAATGTACCTGGAATTTCTAAGTTATGTAACAAGTTAACAAAGCATTAAATCTTCTAATTAAAAGAAAACTAGATACCCTGTTTTTAAAAACATTTGTTTTAATCATACTGTAGTTAATTTAAATTAAGGTATTCCAGCTCCAAGTTTAATGTTGTTTATGCTATAAGGTATCCTTTATGTTTATATATTTTGACCTTACCTGTCTGTGGTAAGTAGAGCCAGGCTATGAACATCTTTTTTTTCACTTGCTTGTTTATGCAGTTCATCAATATACTCCATTAGCTTCTTTTCAGCTTGTTCAGCTTTCCATCTCATCTCTCTCTCTTGGTCTAGTTGTTCAACAAGGGACTGAAAGGAAACAACAGCATTAAGTGAACTTAGAAATGTAACCTAACTTCTCTCTGTTTCAGTTTTTCATTTTACTTCACTTGGAAGAGCTATTACAGAAATTAATAGAAGTAAAGCATACCAAACAGTGCGGAACTATGTTTGGCACATAATAATCATTCTAAAAATATTAGCTGCTATTACTATTGTCATAATTTAATTACATTTTTTTCTCAATATTAAAGTCTCCAGTGTTGAGAATAAGGGGAGAAAAGCATCAAAGGTATGAAGATAAATATATTATTGGAAAAACAGTGCTAAGTACAACCAAATGAACAATGAGTACTTCAACAAGTACAATTCTGGCGAGTTACTGAAAAATATAAAGTAACAAAACAATATGTGCCAAAAATTCTCAAAGTGAGTACTGTTCAAGCAAACAGAATAATTCAGAAAAGTTTTGACACGTCTTAATCTGTGCCCAAAATGGGGTTTCAGGTTAGTTCATGAAAACCTGGAAATCATATACATTTTGTGTATAAAAGTCATTTTTTTTTTTGAGAAGAGCTACAGACTTCCTTATTTAAAAGGGTCTAACATTCAAAAAAGCTAGAAACTACTATTTTAGGAAATAAGAATTGGAATTTAGAATGGTTTCTCCCTAAGTATATAACAAATGATTCCACTTGAATCTCATCTTAAATAAATGCGTAATTTATCTTCCCTTGAAGTTATAAACAGTCATGTTACACAAAATCTGGAAACCAGGAAGAAAAAAATAACCCGATTCTCATTAACATTTACAACTTTTTGCTCATAGAAACACGTGTAGTTTTCTGAGATACTGTACTTAAAACTAAGATTATCCACATTCATTTTTTTTTTAACTCCTAAATCGTACCCGGTATGTGTTGTCTTCTGCGGCGTTATTTTCTACTTTAATGATTTCATTCTTCTGCTCTTCTAATTCTTGTAAAAAATTACAGTTTGCTAAAGATGATCTTACATATAAATCTTTAAAGTAAGGCTGTTTTATTTTACGATTACAACTGCAAAAAATAAAATGCAGGAAATAATTCCAAGAAAAGTATACTTTATATTATTCTCTAATATTAAAGTTTTTAGTTACATATACAAACAGCTTTTTAAAAAAAGGATACTAAATAAAATAATAGTAACTTACACTACTTCCTAAATTTTATGAGTGTGCTTTGTTGATTGAGAGCCTCAAAATTATAAGACAGTTTAACACATTCAGGTTGGGTGGAATTCTTGAATATATCAGAATAATTTAAAAACTAGGACTAATTTAAAAATAGGGCTAATTTAGAATTTAGGACTAAGGTAAGATGATACCCAAGAACTGAAAAAATGACAAGTAAAATTATCTTTTGAAAATTCAAAGTCTAAAATGGACATGTAACAGTGCAGAGAAATAGATTACAACATTACCAAGAGACTGAAGAAATTGCAGGGTATGTACATCCTGATTATAAGTGAACTAAGCGATTGAGTACACACGGAAACATATAGTTGGACAGCTATGAAAGAATTAAAACAACAAAAGAATTAATTTTTTAAAAAGAAGAATTAAAGAGGTAAAAAGTTGATTATACCTATCCCAGAGCAGTCATTTCTGAACTCCTCATGGTGATTCCAACTGTGAAAGTACAACATCAGATCCCCTTATCCTAATGGCATTCAACATAACCATCATACCTACCTTTGATCCTCAACTCAGTAGTTACCATCTAACTAGGACTTGACTTCCCATCTAGACTTGGCTTACAGAGACAGAAAAGACTAGTCAGCTAAGACTCAAGTTTTATTTCCTACTGCAAATGAATGCAGTGGAATTTTGGTTTTACATATTGATTTTTGAACTTTGGCATTGACAGAGAAAGCAATCCTTTTTACAGCTATCCACTGGTTTCTATAGGCAATTTGCTTCAGGACCCTCCTCAGATACCAAAACCTACAGATGCTCAAGGCCCGCACACAGAATGGTGCGATGATAGATTACATAAAATACCTAATATATGTAAATGTTGTATAATAATTTATTTGGGGAATAATGACAAGAAAAAAATCTGTACATGTCCAGTATAGAACAACCACTGTAGGCTTTACTAATAATAATACATGTATAAACAATAAAACTTTTTTTTAGAAAATACTTTTGATTAATGTTGGTTGAATTCATGGATGAAGAACCTGCAGAAACACAGAGAGGTGACTGTACTAACTAGTCAGATCCCATAGGACTGCAAAGTTAAACCTCTGATGTTAACAGTGATAAATAAATATCATCATAAGATAGTTTTAGGGGCTGGGATTATGGCGCAGTGGTAGCATGCTCGCCTAGCACGCATAAGGCACTGGGTTCGATCTTCAGCACCACATAAAAATAAAATAAAGATATTCTGTCACCTACAACTAAAAAATAAACATTTAAAAAAAAAAAGATAGTTTTAAGGAAGGAGACAGACACATTATTTTCTGAGTGCCTTACTTGGAATTCTAAAACTAAATAAGTACCTTACAAAAATGTTGTTGTTTCTATTGTGATGCTTAATAGTTTGAATGCTTCTGGCATAATACGGGATTTTTGATCTTCGAGGAACTTTTCTACTGCATTCTTTTCTGTTTCCATAGTCACTGTCAGAAGTTATATCTGTGTCTCTTTTTGGTCTCAGATCTTTTTCAGGAACATTATCTATTAAAGTACTAGAAGTCTAGAAATAAAAAACAAAATAAAGTATATTAAAAGTTCAATTCAGTATAAGAAATTAAAATTTGAAATTTTTTAAGTATTAAGGCTTTATATAAGATTGAAGGCTAAGAAACTAGATGTGTTGGAAATTAATGACAGAGAATTCAGCTTCTAGTACAGATGAGCTTCTACTAAGTTAACTCTTCTGCAAATAACAATAAAATTTTTCATGAAATATAATAAAAAACAAAAACAAAGAAACCAAACTAATCCAGTGAAAAGCCTTTTTAACAAATGGTGCTGGCGGGGCTGGGATTGTGGCTCAGTGGTAGAGCGCTTGCCTCGCATGCGTGAGGCCCTGGGTTCGATCCTCAGCACCACATACAAAGCAATAAAATAAAGACATTGTGTCCATCTACAACTAAAAAAATATTTAAAAAAACAACAACAACAACAACAAAAAAACAAATGGTGCTGGCATCACTCAATATCCATAGGGAAAAGAGTGAACTTCAACCCCTACCATATACATAGACCTAAATACAAAAGGTAAAACCATAACACTTTTAGAGAATAGCACAGAAGAATCTTTGTTACTTAGGGATACATAAAAAATCTTGAAGTCACAAAAGACAATAATCAAAAAATAAAAATGAGATTAGATTATTAAAACTAAAATTGTTGCTTATCAGAAGGCCATTAAGGAAATTAATATGTAAGTCATAGATTGGTAAAGAATGTTCACATAAGATACACTTGACAAAACACTGTTATCCAGGAGAAATAACAAGTTCCTACAACATGGTAATACATAAATAACCCAATAATAACATGAACAAAATTTTGAAGACACCCCACAAAAGAAAATATATAAGCACATGAACACAATTAATACATGAGACATGTTCATCATTAAGGAAATGTAAATTAAAATAAAAATGAATATCAGGATATACCCAGTAGAATGGCTAAAATAAAATCAATGCTAACAGTAAATATTGGTGAAGAAGTAGAAAAACTGGATGACAGTCACATACTTTGATGGGAGTAACACAGAATTTTCCATTTTGGAAAAAGTTTCAGTTTCAGATAAAACCAAACATACACTTATCCTATAATCCAGAAATTTCATTCCTAGCTTTTTATTGAAGAGAAATGAAGACATGTGTTCACAAAAAGCTGTACAGTCATGTTCGTTGCAGTTTATTCCCAAATCTGGAATAACCTAGTGGCACATCAGTAGGATAATGAAAAAATAAACCAGAGTCAAAATTGAATACTACATAGAAATACATATACTGCATAGAAATAAACCGATACTACATAGAAGTAAGCCATAGTCACAAGATGGAAAACCCACAGAAATACAACTATTGCTATACATAACATGGATTAATTTCAAAAAGTCTTTGTTGCCTTACATGAAAAGTACATATTGTATCATTCAATTTTTATTAGATTCTAGAACAAATATTAAATAATCTATAATGGGAAAAAAATCAGAAAAATGATTTTCTCTGAAGAAGCAAGGAAGGACTGCTCGTAGGAAGAAGCACGAGGGAACATTCTAGGATAATGGTAATGTTCATCTTCAAAAAGTTTGGGTAAAGGTATATACATGTATGGCCAATTCAGTAATACACCTGTATTTTGCATTAAATGCAAACACTTAAGCTGGGCATGGTGGCTCACACCTATAATCCCAGGCAGAAGTATTGCAAGTTTGAGGGCAGCTTAGGAATTTAGTAAGACGCTATCTCAAAGAGTTTGGGATGTAGCTCAGTGGTACATGTTTAAGAAACATAAGTGCCCTTATTATAATTCAGCTCAGTAACTTTACAACGGCATTACTTTTGAAACAAAATCATTTGAGTTTAAACTGCATATTTCCTTTTTTTTTTTTTTTAAAATTTTTTTTTTAGTTGTAGATGGACACAGATATCTTTATTTATTTTTATGTGGTGCTGAGGATCGAACTCAGGGCCTCACGCATGCGAGGCAAGCGCTCTACCGCTGAGCTACAATCCCAGCCCTGCATATTTCCTTTTTACACCAAGCAATCCAGAGATCATTTTCTTAAACATTTTAAATATGCATAGCAATAAATCACCTTTTCCCCCAGATAGTTAAGAATTCTATTTTTGGTTAACAAAGTAGGAGGAATTATTGTCTTAACTAAATAAGCAGTACGACATAGTAGAAAGAATACAACTGGTTATCAGTAGATTTTGGTTTGTAGTTCAACTGTGTTACTAATAAAGTACTCTTAGATAAAATAAACTTGCTGTTTCTATATAATAAATACAATAATACATTGATCTCTATCTTCTTGGATGAAATGAGAATATCCTAAGACATGCTAACAAGTTTACTTCAAATTAAATTACTAAACTTAAATCTAAGTTGTGATACTGACAAAAAAGTCAGTTAGCTATTAGGTAAGATGGAAGATGAAACCTGAGGAAATTGAAGGTTCTCAGAAGTTCATATATACATACTATTCATATCAACATCAACAAGTAGGCCAGCATTCCTGTCCCAGTTCTGTACTATCTAGTTATGTAACTCAAATTGAAATCTCATGGCCTTATTCATTCTCACTTATCTAAGGTTGACCTTGCATTTATTTAGTAGTTTTGGGAATGATATTAGTTCAGGATTATGTAAAACCTCCTGAACAATAGGCAATCTATAAGCATTTTCTATTCCTTTCCTTTATTCAGTTTGACAAAAACAACTTAGTATTGAAATCTAGTTACATCTGGGTGCAGTGGCACACAGCTATATCACAATATCTTGGGAGGCTGAGAGGCGGGAGGATTCTAGGTTTGAGGCCAGCCTTGGCAACTGAGTGAGACCCTCAGCAACTTAGCAAGGCCCTGTCTCAAAACAAAAAATAAAAAGGGGATATAGCTCAGTGGTAAAACACTTCCAGATTCAATTCCCAGTACCCCTACACAAACAAACAAACAAATCTACTTACAAATTTCCAGGTCAAACTGATGTTTAACTAATAGTCTTTCTAGCTTATACCACTGTCTTTCCATCCTACACCCAGATGGCAGGCAAGCAAAGTAATAATCTGTTTCATTCAGGTGGTGTAGTTCCAAAAGGGGAAAAAAAAATCACTGTTGATCAGTGCGAGAATGCCGCAGCAAGGGCTGGAGACACAATAGCAGTAAATTCTATGAATTGTAATTCATGCATTTAGGCAAGTGTTCTACCACTGAGCTACAAATCCCAGCCCCTAACTCATGCATTTAGTTCACAGAGTTTTACAAACCAGAGAATCAGTAGCAAGGGTAAAAAAATGATTATCAGCCCAGGAAAGTAGAAATTAATTAAGTGATGGTCTGCTGGAAGCTGAAATGAAGAACTATGTAAATTAATTTGTTATTCAGCTGTAAATTCTAGAAATGGTTTTGACCAATAAGAGCTGAAGAGATGTATGGGGTCAGAAGTGTTCTTTGTGATATAATGAACACTGAGTTCGAAGAGTTTTCAGCTTTCTAAAGATTGAAACAAAAAGTGAAGAGACAGAAACAAGGTGAAGCACCGAAGAACTAGACAAAGAATTATGTAATAAAGATGTGAAGAAAGGCAAAAAGGAAAATGTATGCTTCTGTTTTCTATCACCATTGCTACACAGAATCCTACTTCCATATAGGAAAACAAAATACACATATTGATACATTCAATATGGATTGTTTCTGGTTGATCAGTGCATACACAATTTTTATTTTATAATTTCTTAACTATTTTTCTCTTCAATAAATCCATATTGGGCTTTCCAAAAATAGGAAAAATAGTTACGTCATCGAGAAGCTGTAAAAGTTGATCATCTAATTTCTGAAGTTTCCTCTCATTCTGAAATTCCTTTTCATGATTAATTTTCTCTGGCTCAGAAGATGGACACACAGATAAAAATGACGTCAAAACAGTATCTGTTGGTGTATCTGCAAACTGCTCCAAGGGAGGTAACTCATTGATGGGTGATGGTACCACTGGCATATTATCAAGGATCTATGAAACAGGGACAAACCAAAATCCTTTTAAATTTACATTCATTTAATAAAGTTTAAAGGTATCTTTTATATTAGGGAAAAAAAACCCCAGTACTATACCTCATCTTCACTTATATTTGGGGGAGACTCAGAAGAAACTAAATTATCCAAAAGGCCTTCTAAGCACTGTAGGCGTGATGAATTTACTTCTGTCATATTTACTGGTTCACCAAATATGTTCTTGCAGTCCAGAATTCTAAGCTGTGGCAAAGTCTGGAGAATAATTGCTCTGTACCCTTGGAAATAAACCATTCAAAGTGAAAATTTAAACATTAACAAAAGGCTAATATTTTCTAAAATAAAATTACTACATATATCACTTGAATGATAAAATTAGTCCAAGGAACAACTAATAAACTTGTCATGCTATTTATTCAACATAAATACAAAAGAAACAAAATGCTCCTTTTACCCCTGCTAAATAATTTTCCCAATGAAGGTAAGAAACCTATAATCATCACCTCTGAAAATTACTTTAAAGTGGTGAATGCATAAAACCAGCAGCAATTTATCCTGGGAAAAAAACTAAAAAAGTCTCTTTTATTTTTTATTTTATTTTTGTACCAGGAAGTGAACCAGAGGTGCTTAACCACTGAGCCACATCTCCAGCTCTATTTTATGTTTTATTTAGAGACAGGGTCTCACTGAGTTGCTTAGCGCCTTGCCGTTGTTGAGGCTGGCTTTGAACTCGTGATTCTCCTGTCTCACCCTCCCAAAGTGCTGGGATTACAGGCTTGCGCCACTATGCCCGGCCTCTTTTTTATTTTTAATATAACTAGCATAAACCTAAGTAACATAAACATGTTATAAGGATGATGTGGATAATGATCAAAGCACCAGAATTCCCCTAGTGAAGCCTCAAGCATTAGTGAAACATGCCCCTTTTGTTTTTTAAATTACATGTAACTAATATTAAGGTATGATCTATCAAGTGATCTGTCAAGTATCCAAAAATAATATATTTATTTTATTTCCCCTAAGAAAATTAAATATGAGAAACTTACAAATTAACATTAATTTGCTGTGTAGCCTAAATACGAACACTTCAATTTTGCTCAACTATAAATTTAAAACTAAGTTATTTGTCAGAAAGACCATTAAGTTATTTGGATAAACTCCAAAAGAAATAAAGACTCAAACTGTAGGAACTTGAGACTCTTGTCTCAAGTTTTGACTTTAGGATTAAAAGAGGAAAAAGAAAATACAAAGCTTTAGAAGTAAATTTTTCCCGTAAGAAAACTCTCAAATCTGTCCTGGTTTTCAGGTAGACTTTATTATCACATGATTTTAGGAAAATAAAAAATATATATATTTTCAATAAAATAAAATAACCAGAATAGGTTGTCATGTTACAAAAAGCTTTCCCATGGTTGAATATGAATGACAGAATGGAGCCTCTATAGCCAACTTATACCCAAGCAGTTTCAGAAGGTACATTCAAAATTTTACCCACTTTTCTGATTTGGTTAAGCAGTATGAGATAACTGAAGCCAGAAATGGCAGTTTGGTCTTTCTTATCTTTGCCAATTTGACTGATTCTGAATTAGATAAATGGTATTTCAGCAATGTTGTTTAATATAATAAGTTTAAGTTTTTTTAAAAACACTCACTTATTAAAATGTGATAAATTCACAAGATATGTAATTCAAAAGGTACATAGTAAAGTTTTTCCAATATTTCCTGATCTCAAGCTATTCAGTTCCTTTCCCTGGAGTTATCCAACATTATCATTTTTGGGGTGCATTTTTTTAGGTGTTTCATTGTATATATCATATACAAACACATACACACACACATATATAGATGTGTTAGTCTTTTCACACAAACAATAGCCTATTAAGTATAATACTTTGAAACTTGCTTGTCTTTCTCTTAATATATCTTGGAGATAACCAACTACTAGTAAACAAATTCTAAGTTCCTTTTTTTTTTTTTTAAAAAGGCTATATAGTATTAGAGCATACTATAATATACAATATAATTTTAAGGCATTCACTTATCAAATATAAAACTATCTAAATAAAATAATTATTGATTGGTTCATCCTGTATTCTTCTAACAGCAATTTGTCTTAATAAACTCTTTGTAATTATGTTTTTAAAAAAATTTTTTTAAGTATCTTTTTTTAGTTGTAGATGGACAAAATATCTTTATTTTATTTATTTTAATGTGGTGCTGAGGATCGAACCCAGTGCCTCACACGTGAGGCAAGCGCTCTACCACTGAGCCACAATCCCAGCCCCCCATAATTATGTTTTACTAAATATATAACATTACGAAGATTAAGACTAAAATAAAAGTCACAAACACTAATTCTGGAAATGAAGAAGCTTTGACTATTAACTGTTAAAAAAGTATTAAAATGAATTGTTCATACCTGGTGCATGACAGACAGGATTCCCCTCTCCATCCTTCTCCAAAGTAAGATTTGTCAAGAAGTGCAATCCTACCATACACTGAAGTAAGTGATGGATACTATCTATACAATTACTATGTAGATCAACATATCTAAGTTTAAACTTAAGTCCATGAAGAGGCATCAACCCTGCAATAAGAAAAAAATTCTTTTGAGGCAAAGGAGTAACATTAATAAGATCTTTCTGTCAACAGATATATCTAATGAACAGGAAAAATCAATTGTTTTGAGTAAACACAAATTGAGAAACTCACTGAGGCCTTAACCCTGAAGTTTCTGGATGCTGGGTTTTAATAAAATGAAAATAACCTCCCTAGGTCACTATATGCACTGACATGAAAATAAGCATGAAGCTATGGCTTTAGGATCTCCCATGGTATCATTTTATCAGATATAATACTGCACTACACTTTCTTCTTCTTGGTTTCAGTATAAAATACAATACAAATAATATTCATTTTAGCTCCTTGAGAATATTTCTTTTTAAAAAAATCATTAATTATTTTTTTTTTACACAAATGGAGCACAACTTTTCATTTCTCTGGTTGTGCACTGATAATATTTCTTGCCCCAGCTTTCTTGGAATATTTTGTAGCAGATGCTCCTGGTACCTTGTCCACCCTGGACTTCAGTTGCAGCTAAGTGGATAAGTACTGTCTATACTGTTAGTGTGCCCTTGTAAGTACTTGCATTTTCCCTCTTTTCCTACCTCAAAAGGGAAGAAGCTTGTTTAGCAAAGGCAAAGCCTAGAAGTGTGAGGGATTTAGCAGTTCTAGGGGCGCACCTCTATCAAATGGACTAGTGGATAAATGCCCCAGTTTCCTTTCCTAGAGACCCATCTTGCTATGCACTCCACATTGTTCCTCAGAGGGAACAATTTTACAACTTCACTTAGTTTAGCCCTTTCCACATTTCAACTCACCCTTTTCTTCAGTTTCTTCAATCTGACTGGATATTCTTTTCTCCTCATTGTCCTTTGGCTAACTTCTACTCATCTTGTCACATTCTCAGAAGCCTTTGGCCATCTCTGAGATCTGCTTTTCCTGTCACTCACATTCCTCAGCACTTCTCCTTAATTATCATCACATATTCAGGTTCTTGTTTGATGTTACTAGCTCTTCTTTTTGTTTTAACTTGACGGCCCTCTTATGTTTAATATTAGAGTGCACCAGGAATCACTCCTCTTCTCTATCTATACACTCTTTGGAATCTTCTAGTTTCATGGCCACAGTGCTTTTAATTGCCAAATCTACAACTCCAACCATGACCCCCAGTCCCACCCTACTCCCCAAATGCATATCGTATGCATATACTTACATATATTCAACAGTGTTCTCAAGTTTAAGATAGGACCTGTATTCTAATTACTTATTTCGAAATGTGATCCTCTTAATCCTTCTCATGTCAATAAATAGTACCACCATTCATGCCCATTAATACAGAGAATTATCTTTGATTCAGCTTTCCTTTATTTCCTTTCTATCCACCTAAAAATCTACTTTTCACTCAGCAGCCAGTGATCTTTTAAAAACATAAATTATGTCACTCCCTTATGTAAATCATGTCATTCCCTATGTAATCTCCTCTAACAACTCCTATTGTGCCTAGAATAAAATGTAAACTTCTCATCCTGCTTCTAAGCTGTACTGACCTGGCCTTTGCCTACTTTCCTCTCCCTTTTCTTAGCATATTAATCCCTCATTAGTGTTCTAACCTGGCAAGCTTGAGCTTGCCTTAGTGTCTTTGTATACTATATGTTATTTATTGAAGTGTTTTTCAACATAAAAAACTTTAGCAGTCTAAGAATGATCTGTAAGAACACCCAGGGTTGCTCCCATTATTTTCTTCTTAGTCCTCAACTCTGTCTGATAAAGTTACTAAAACTTGCCCCTTTTAAACTATACAATTTGGTGTGTTTTAGTAAACAGTTGTACTACTACTACCAAAATCACAACATAGAAAGTTTCCTATCACTTTGAAAGGTTCCCTTCTGTTCCTATGTAATCAATCTTCTCTCCCCATTTCTAGCCCCTGGCAACCAATAATCTGATTTTTAAAAGCCTCTACAGCTTTGCCTTTATCAGAATGGTACATGAACAGAATTATTTGACACAGCCTTTTATGACTGGCTTCTTTCGCACAGCATAATTCTTTTTAGATTTATATGTGTTGTTGCATGTATTGTTCATTCCTTTTTATTTCTAAGTAATATTCCACTACGTAGATGTTTCAAAATTTGTTTATCCATTAGCTTTCTCTTGCCGTGATAAAATACTTGAGATAATCTACTTATAATGAGGAAAGATTAATTTTGGTTCATAGTTTCTGACCACAGCTGCTTCGTCATACTGCTTTGGGCCTTTGGTAGCACAGTATATTATCATAGGTAGGAATCTGTTCTTTTCATGGCAGCTGGGAAGCAAAGAGAGGGAGAAGCTGAGGCCCCTACTTCCCCTTCAAGGAAATGCCTCCAATGACCTAACTTCCTCCAAGTAGGTCCTATTTCCTAAAGATTCCACTGGCTCCCAATAGCACCATAGGCTGGTAGCTGAAATTTTAGCACTTGAGCTTTGGGGGACATTTAAGATATCAACCTAATACCAGTTGAATATATAGGTTAATTCCAACTTTTAGAGATTTAAGAGTAGTCACAAACATGAGCATATAAAAAGCTATTTAATCATATGAACATTCACATATGGGTTTTGTGTGGATACATCTTAATTTCTCTGGGTAAATACTGAGGAAGAGAACTGAGTAATTACATGTACATTTACCATTATAATAAACTGCCAAATTATTTTCCAAAGTGGTTGTACTTTTTAAATTGTACTAGCAATGTAGGCAAGTGTTAGCTGCTGTACAATCTTACCAATGCTTTGATTTTTTAAACTTAGCCATTCTAGATATGAAGTGGCATCTCATTATGGTTTTAATCAGCATTTCCTTAATCACCAAGGATGCTAAACAGTTTTTTTCACGCACTTATTTGCCCGTTGTATATCATCTTTTGCTTACCTAGGGGAAGAGAGACTTGATACAACTTTATGTGTTTCTTCCCAATATAATGTAAGCCCTGTTATAGCAAGGACCTTATCTATCTACTGTTGGCTTTTTTTTTTTTTTATCACTATAGGATAGTACTTGATAAAGCAATTTGCAACAAATATCTGCCTAGTGAATGAATGAACACTCTTATCCAATAATCATTTGTCAGATAAAGAAACTGTATCCAAAAAGTAAAATATCCACAGTAGTGATGGAGTTATACTGAAACTCAAAATTCTAATACTTTCATGTCTTCAGTGAAAAAAAGATTTCAAAAATTAAAACTATAGTTGCTACTTTAGCTTAAGGATAATGACTAGATCTTTTTATATTTGTATACTAGACACCAGGCATAAGGTAATTTTTTTTAATGAAGAAAAATAACTTGTTAACAAATGAATAATACTGTTTCAAATACTGATAAGGGTTATGAAGATAATTAGTAAAATCTTGTTAGTTCTAAACGACAATTCTAATAATAGAGTTGATTAGTTATTGCTTTAATCAATTAAAAAGTAAGCAACAATTTTTGTATCTTCTTAGACTTAACACAGAAAAAACACGTGGGGCTGCGGTTATGGCTCAGTGGTAGTGTGCTCACCTAGCACACATGAGGCACTAGGTTCGATCCTCAGCACCACATAAAAATAAAATAAAGATATTCTGTCCACCTACAACTAAAAAATAAATATTTAAAAAAAAAGAGAGAAAAAACAATTTTATTTGATCTTTAATTTGCAATAGTCTTTGGAATGCTGCATACCTGCATTGTTCATATCTGCACTGGTGGTAACCACTAGTTATATGTGGCTTTTTCTTTTTTCTTTTGGTACTGGGGATTGAACCCAGGGTGCTTTACCTCTAAGTTACATTGCCAACCTTTTTTATTTTTTGAGACAGGGTCTCACTAAGTTGCCTAGACTAGCCTCAAACTTGCTTCAACCTCTCAAATTCCTGGGATTACAGGGTGTGCCACTGTGCCTAGTTACATATGGCTTTTTATATTTCAATTAAAATTAAACAAAATTTAAGTCCCTAAGTTGCACATTCATAGTTCAAGGGCTCAATAGTTACATTTAGTTATTGGTTGTCATACCAGACAGCACAGAATTAGAACATTTTCATCACTGTAGAAAGTTTTATTGGAACTATTTCTCTCTATATAACAGTATACTGTTTAATCACCTAACGTTAAAACATCATTCCTAGCTGGGCATGGTGGCGCACACCTGTAATCCCAGCTGTTTGGGAGGCTGAGACAGGAGGATCACAAGTTCAAAGAAAGCCTCAGCAACTGAGTGAGGCCCTGAGCAACTCAGTGAGACTCTGTCTCTAAAAAAAAAAAAAAAAAAAAAAAATGCTGGGGATATGGCTTAGTGGTAAAGCACTCCTGGGTTCAATCCCTGGTACAAAAAAACAAAATATCATTCCTCTAAAGGAGCCTCTTCTCATCCAAGTTCTTTTTTCCCCTGCTTCTAATCATTCTAGTCTTTGTATCTATTTTTTACTCAGCTGTAGTTTTGGCAGCAACAAAAAAAGAATTAAAATAGAAGTATACTCTCTAGATGAGCTCTATGGTCAAAATCTGGATTATAACTTGGGAGTTTTCCAACCTGATGAGCTAACTCTTCACACATTGCAAACATACAGCATTATCAAAAATACATACATATTTACTTACCACTGAGATCATTGATGTGGTTGTAAGACAAATTCAGTTTAGTCAGATTAATTAGTGCTTCAAGTCCTAAAAATAAAGCACAACAAAATAAAATAAGCCTTTATAGGATTTAAAAAATTAGAGAAACATAGCTTTACAGTACTGTCAGGCTGTTCTGAAGCAAATCTGATGTGGTAACAGTGAAATCAATTTTATAAAAATATTTATTTTTTTAAAAACAAACTTTTCTATAAGAAAACTTTTGTATAATGAGTTTTAGGGTCAGTTTTCAAAAGTTTATGGTAATATTTATTCCACTCTATTTGGGGAAAAATAGACAATTTCTTTATGCTAAGTGTTACATGGAAATCACTTACAAACCTTCTATTCTTGTGAGCAAATTGCAGGACAAATTCAAAGTGCATAGTTTTGTCAATGTGTTTAGCCCTTCAATTTGACTTATTTGATTAGATGACAGATCTAAATGTCGTAAATTCCAAATATGATCAATGGCTTTGATCTTGGAGATGTTATTGCAGTGAAGATTGATGGTATGAAGGGTTGAATCTAAAGATAACTCTGATATGCTACAAAAGAAAATATATATTATAAAAAAGTAAAAATGGATTTTATAAGCAAGACCAAATAATTAAAACTAACCAAATAGCACATAGATAGTAACTAAGTGCTCTGTTCATTCCAGAATACCCTTCCCATTTGTGCCTTGAAATGTGTAATCATAAAACACAGTGCTTCCTATAACACAAACCAATATTTCAGACAACTTATACAAATATGAAACTATTCAAGGAAGGCTGAGTGACACTGGGCATCTCTAGCTTTTATGTGTAAAGTCAGTGCCAGATAGTAAAGGTAACATGGAATAGCCAATAATTGTAAAGGCTCTTGAATCCTAGTACACCAGTTCCAATTTGCACATTACCTTGCTGTGCTACTTGAACCAATGGCAACTTTTTAAGTCTCAGATTCTTTTTTTGGGGGGGGTGGAAGGGGTACCGGGGATTGAACTCAGGGGTACTCAGCCACGGAGCCACATCCCAGCTCTATTTTTTGGGGTATTTTTTATTTAGAGACAGGGTCTTACTGAGTCGCTTTGTGCCTCGCTTTTTGCTGAGGCTAGCTTTGAACTTGCAATCCTCCCGTCTCAGCCTCCCAAACCACTGGATTACAGGCGTGTGCCACTGCGTGCAGAAAAGCCTCAGATTCTTTATAACATTTAATTCTGACAACTATAAACAGTATGTTATCATAAGAATACTGAAATTTTAAAAAATTAAATAACTTCCCCTGTTATGTTAACAGAGCCCAGGTACAAATCTAATCTTACAAAAGTTCATAATCTTACTTTCTTCACTGTGTACAAAGGCTATTTAATCCAGAATGTAACTGATACCAAAGAAACCACCAATCATTGCTATTTCTTTCAGCCCTGTCCTCTACTTAAGTTGGAATGTACCTCCCCTAAAGAGAACTCATTTTATGACTCCTTCAATTACTATTTGTAATTGGAACCTCTCCTGTAGTAGTTCAAGGAATACAAACTACAGTGCACAGTTTAGAGAAGTTCAATGTGCAGTCAGGAATGTCATAGACATCAGTAGTAGCTGTGGCAGTAACTATAAATCTGTAGGAAACCTAACTGGCAGCAAGGAAGCATTTGCAAATCTCAAAATAGTAACTTCTAAAGCTATCTGTTTGAAGCATTTGCCAATTACATAACTCCTGTCATTTACTGAGTTCTTATTCAGTGTCAGATCTTATGCTATTAACACATGTTCCAAATTATAGTTCTTTATTTTCTGATGCACTACAGTTTCTGGAATCAATACCGTGCATATAATGTGGGAGAGTAGAAAAAGCAGAGGGTGAAACAAACGGGTTTGAATTTCTGAATTTAATTACTCACCAGTTGCATGAAGTCGGATATAAGAAAAATTAACTTGCAAATTGCTGTGAAGATTAGTGATAATATGCGTAACCCAAATACATGAGTGACATTCAGGAAATAGCAGCTATTAAATAAAGAGGTACACATTCTTTTGAAAAACATCTTCCCGGGTCATCTGGCAAATTTTAGATCAGGACTGAGAACAAGATGCAAAATTATCAGTAACAAGACTTGCAGAGAGAAGGGCACTCCACAAAGGTATATTATGTGCAAAGGCAGAGACGCCTACAAAAGGGTTGCTAGTAGCTCAGGGAGGCTAGAAACTTCAGAAACGGTAACGGAGACTGAACAGGTAGGCAGGGGCCAGTAAGTAATGCAGAACCAGGAGACTTAGCGGTGTACAAGTTCGGGCAGCATGCGAAGGAAAAGGGAAACTAAATAAGGTATGTCTAGTACTTTCAAAAAGTATATGTATATATGTGTTATAGTGCTTTGTACAGAAGAAATTAGAATGGTGGTAAAGAGAAGCGAGGCAAAACCAGTAAGGACCGGAGAACGCATGCTACACGGGGTTGCCGGAGATGCTATGCTGCCAGTTATTCAGGGTAAGAGAAGAGAATCAAGAGAACGCGAGAAGACTAACGATTAAAGGGCAGCAAAATAATAAACCCTTAAAGAGGAGCAGAAGGAAGGAGTGGTTAAAGGCTGGTGAAGCAGGAGGTGGGGCAGGTTCAAGATTAAGCAGAGCTATGGGAACTGCCCAGGGCAGAGGCAGGCAGGACTCATACACTCAGGCCGGTCCACCGCCGCAAGCCAGGGGGCGTTAGTGAAGTTGGTACAGCAGCGCCGCGCCGCTAACACCACCCTCGATCGCAGCCCTGGGGGTGCGCGGGCCGCTCCCGGCTGCCGAACGTCCTTTACCTCTGCAGGCCTTTGTCCATGAAGCACACATCCCCGCAGCTGCTGTCGCCGTCCTCATTTTCTACTTCTGCCTCTACCGCCGCCTCCATGGGGGACCGGCGACAGGAAGCGAGGACTTAACTGGCGGCCAGCACTGGGTCCGAGATCCTGGAACACTCCTCCTCAGAGCGCGGTGGTACAGCCCGGAGGTGGGGGCGGGGCGAGGGCCCTCCCTCCAACCGACGCTCTGCACTTTCCCGCCTTGACGGTGCCGCAAAGCTGGAAGCCCGCTCTCCACGCAGGGCTTCGCTCTCTTTTACGGCATCTGCGGCGCGGCTCTTGGGATTTGCCGTAGAGCGAAGCTCTTTTCAGGGAATGTTGAAGTTGGAGGTTGTATACGGCTATCCTACTTGTTTCTATGTGATTTTCTTTTTCTTTCTTTCTTTCTTTTTTTTTTTTGCGTTATAACCGACCGCCTTCAGAAGGTGGTTTTACAGCATTTGTCTTCACATAACTTTACATAGTCATACATACGTATAAACTATTCCCACACCGGCAATTGCACCTCCTGTTGATTCACCGAACTTCTGTGCGACGTCTTGCGGTGCGTTGTTCACTATGCAGTGAGGAATTGGAGGAGTCCGTTTTCGTTTCTGCAAGCATTTGTCCACTGGAGGAAACACAGCATAGCATGACAAATGCTAGGAATCGCCCAGATCATCAAAGCTAACTAGAGTCGTATGGGAAGTAACTAAATTTTCGAAAAGGAAGTGATTGTGTAGTCTTGTTCGGTCAAGGGAAGTTCTGAAAATAACTGGCCTAGGTGGGAAAATAATACATGTGCAAGGTCCTTCCTGGCTAGAGTTCACTGTAAGTCATAGTAATGTTAAGGAATGTATATCAAAAATGTATCTTAAATCTGATCCCGTCATCATCCTGAACTAAAATCTGTGGTGGTTCCCTGTAAGGAACCAAATAAAGGTCTCCAATCTTTAAAAAAAATTTTTTTAGACAAAAAGTATTAATTAAACACATGTACATAACATTATATACTACATTAGGCCATCTATTTTGTTTACATATAATATGGAAGAATTAGGTTAATATGCCAATTTATTTAACTATAATCTGGTTTTATGGTTGGTACTTTTCATTAAAAATTGTTCATCTTATGCATATTTTCTGCATAGTTCATCCATAGCTTTGCTATTCACAGTCTGATTATTTTCTTTTAAAATTTTGTTTTCTTACAAATCTGTCATTGAAGATAATTTCCAAATTTAACTACCATTCTTTTACCTACCACATTCTGAAACTCAAGGCTACCATCCATTGTTTCCTATAACCGCACACTTTGCAGGATGTCCTTCCCAAAAGAGGTGGAGGTGGAATCTGTTTACTGGCTCTTAGATTCCCTGCTTACTGGTGACTTTTTTTCTGGCCATAAGTATGTGTTGGCACTGTTGATGTGTTACTTTCAAGTCAAGCCTTAAGAACATCTTCCATACTCTGCCCCAAGTTTGCTTAACCACCATTATCTCGGAATAATATGTGGAGTACAAAAAGGACAATGCATTTGACATAACTTTACCTAGTGTGAGATCAAGCATGAGATAGGCAGTTTGGGCATCCAGGTGGCATTGTGTGGGAGGCATACAGTGTCTCTTCTGGAAATGGCAAATTATTTAGAAAGACTGATATGTGGCAAGGATTTGTGTGTGCAGGAGAGTGCAATAGTTGAGGACAGAAAGTAACACTTGAAAGAGATCCTAATTTAGAACCAGCTGGAGTCAGGTGAGAACTGGGTATTTGGTCTGAAGGAAGGTGGTGAAGAGGGGATAGGGTGGTGATTGCAGCAGGTGTGAATTGAAAGGCTATAGAAGAGAACAAGACAGAGTATTTAAGCAGTTAGTGATCTGCTTAGATTTGTGTTTTATAAAGTTATCTCTAGATATAGAGGGGAAGCTTATTGGAGGGAAGAGATTACAGGCAGTGAGAGAGATATTAGTGTATAAATTAAGAATTTGTTGCAGTAAGTGAGGTGAGAACAATGAAGGTCTGGTCAAGGCACTAGGACTGGGACTAAAGAGGAAATTTGTGAAGAAACCTTAATGAGGTAGATTTTATAAGCTTTGTTAACTGATATAGGTGAGGAGTTTAACACATTTCTCTCTTTTTTTCACCTTGATAATATTAAAATGTTTTACTGCATTCATGTGCAATCAAATTGTGGGAAGATGTAATTATGAATTTGTATTTTACTATGGAAATTAGCATTATGATCTTTTTGCTATTTTTTTAGATAAGATACGTAAAGCCATTGCATAAATTTTTAACAATCTAAAATTTATAAAAATTATTTTTTAAATAAAATCCAAAGCATTTTTACTTTATGATGATTCTTTTGAAACAGATCTTCATGCAGAACATCAGGTCAATAGTGTGGACATATTAGATCTATTACTTTTGTTGTTTTTTGTTTTATTTTGGTACTGAGGATGGAACCTAAGGTCAACTACTATGCTAATTCCCCAGTTCTTTTCATTTTTAATTTTTGAGGTAGGGTCTTGCTAGATTGCTGAGGATCTTGCTGAGTTGCTCAGGCTGACCTTGAATTTGTGATCCTCTTGCCTCAGGTTCCCAAATGTCTAGGATTATAGGAATGTGCCACTCCACCTGACTGATCTATTCCCTTTATAACCTCTGGCCTTGAAATAATTTGAATTACTTATGAATTCCATTTACTAAGTTATATATACCACCCCTCATCACAGACACATTGCATTTGTATATCTCCTTATGTTAATTTTTATATATAATCTTTTTGTGGTTTGTACTTCTGTTGGTGTGGTACTTTGTTTATCTTGAATGTTTGGAGAGCTTAGTTCTCAGAAAATGAGTTTTCTAGATAACTGAGCTTCTCTTATATCCAAGGGCAAGCTGTTCTTACAATTTAAATTTTGGTGGAATATCTTAATATATTCCTAATGCTATTCTGAATTCTTAAATTATGTCAAATGTAATTTAACATTCTTAATTTACTACTCTCATAGAATTTATGGCTGTATTATATGGAAAAATAATCTTTGCTACTAGAAAAATATTTTTTCTAATAAAAATAATATACATGCTAATTATAAAAAAATTTGAAGTGTATAAAATGAAATGAAAATTACTTGTAATCTTACCACTTAGAGAAAGTTGCAGCTATAAATCTTTTTATATCTCCATTTAATCATGTCTATGTGAGTACATATGTGAACATGAGTAGTAAAATTTATTGTAATAAAATTGAACATATGCTGAACCACAAGGGAATTTCAACAAATCCTAAAAATGTTTAGTTCAGCCTGGAGGTATAGCTCAGTGGTAAAGTGCTTGCCAGGCATGCATAAGGCTCTAGGTTTAATCCCCAGCACTGCAAAAAAAAAAAAATTTGGTTGTATACAGGACCCATTCAGTGACAATAACAGACACTGAGGTTGTTTATGTTTCTACCATTTGGCTATTGTGAATAATGCTGCAAAGAACATGAGAACATGAGAGTATAGTTGTCTCTTTGAGACTCCCCAGCACTTCCTCCCTCCCTTCCTAGGAAATAGTTTGTATTTGGGACACTAATTATTGGTTTCCAGATTGATGCCTTAACCCAGTATCAAACTCATTTTACATAGTAGAGTGATCTCCACCTTTTCACAACCTCTCCAGAAAAATGTGAGATGGCTATTTGTAAATTTCTTTGCCATACCATTTTGGTATAAACCTCATTGAGATACAATCTGAAAAGAAGAGAGAGGCTGATTTATTAATAATTCATTTAGGTAAGCACAAGGCTCTCCATGGAGTCTTTCTTTACTAAGCTAGTCTGAGTATATATTACTAGGTCTGAGTGTATCTTCAATTGCTCATGGTTTCTCTCAGTCTCAGTTTTCTAATATTTGTTTACCTTCTCAAGAATTTAGTTTTTATCTCATATTAATATTTTCAGTGCTCTTACAAAAAGTGGTTTCCAATTATGGTTAGAATTGGTATCAGATTAGCAGTGTACAACTTGGTAACTATGAATGAGTCTGTTTATGTTGACACTAATGTAATATTGACAAAACCGTTCTAGATAAGTCAAACTGTGAAAGACAGTGACTTCTTGGTGACAGCTAGTGTAGGCTCTTTTGGTATAAATTCTATGTAGTGTTCCTGCCATAGTCATGTCAAAATATAGAGCTTCAGTCAATAACAGGATATTTCTGAGACTCGGGGTCTTCCCAAGAATCTAAGCTGAGGCAAGGCATCAGGGGAGGTGCCACCCAATGGGCTTTGCCTTTACCAGAATTCATGTATTGGCTAATCCTTTTATGCCTTCAGGCATTACTCTCTCAGATGTCCTTTCCTATCCACATACTATCCTAGGGGCTCAGAATAGAGAGATGAATAAAGAATGATCTGTTCCTTAGGGAAGATCCTTATCTTTAGGGAAAAAAAAACTAAGTAGATAATTATAAAGGAGTATGTACTTGACATCACTGTCATCAGGCAAATACAAATTAAAACCATGGTGGAGGTTATTTCATGCTTGTTAGAGTGGTTATTAAAAAAAGATGAAAGATGTGTTGGTAGTGATGTGGAAAAAAGGGAACCCATGCACACTATTGATGGGAATGTAAATTAGCATAATCTTTATGCAATACAATACAGAGATGTTTTAAAAAATTAATGGAAATATCATTTGATCTAGCAATTCTTTTAGTGGGTATTCAGAGAAAATGAAATCAGGATATCAAAGAGATATCTACACTCCTGTGTTCATGGAAGCATTGATCATAATAGCCAAGATATGGAATCAACCTAAGTGTCCATCAATGGATGAATAAAGAAAAATTTGTATATATACACAATGGAATACAATTCAGCCTTGAAAAATAATAAAATCCTGTCATTTGCAATAGCATGGATGAACCTAAAGGACATTAGATGAAGTGAAATAAACCAGACACAGAACAACAAATACTGCATGATCTCACTTATGTGAAATCTAAGCAAGTTGAACTCTTAAAAGTGGAATAGAATGGTGGATAACAGGGATTGGTTGGGGTATGATGCGGTTGAGGAGATATTGGTCACAAAATAAAAAGCTTCATTTAGGAGGAATAAGTTCAAGAAATTTATTGTACAACACAATGACTATAGTTAATAACAATATATTGCATTCTTGAAAAATTTTGAGTAGATTTTAAGTTCTCACCTCAAAAATGAGAACTAGGGCTGGGGTTGTGGCTTAGTGGTAGAGCACTTGCCTAGCATGTGTGAAGCACTGGGTTCAATCCTCAGCACCACATAAAAACAAATGAAATAAAATTATTGTGTCCATCTACAACTAAAAACATTAAAAATAAATAAAAAATGAGAAGTATGTGAGGTAATGCATACATACGTAGCTCAACTTAGCCATTCTACAATTATGTGTTTCAAAACATCACATTATACATGATAAAAAATACTATTTTGATTGTCAATATAAAAACAAAATATAATATTAAATAAAGTAGGTACTTAACTGTAGGATGACCATATAGTTTGCATGAAACTGGGCTTCTTATAAGAGGACATAATCAAGAGTGAATGCAGGGGCTGGGGTTATGGCGCAGTGGTATCGTGCTTGCTTAGCACGCGGGAGGCACTGGGTTCGATCCTCAGCACCACATAAAAATAAAATAAAAGCTATTGTGTCCACCTACAACTAAAAAATAAACATTAAAAAAAAAAAAAGCGAATGCACATAACTAAGGTCAGTCATCTTGAAACCCAGCTGAGATAATGAGCAGGGGACTGTTAGGCTGAAGACAATGTGTAGAATCCAATCAGAAAGACAAATAAGTCAGAACCTTGGTGACTGTGGAGCCACGGGATCAAGCCTATACCCAACTTCACACCTTTTATTTAGTTGAACAAATAAGTTGGCCTTTTTCATGAAGGCAAAAACAAAAGAACAAATAAGTTGGCCTTTTTCATGAAGGCAAAAACAAGAACAACAACAGTAACAAAAACAAACTTTGTGGGCATTATATAATAAGCCCAGAAGCTATAGCTCACTAGACAGGAACATCTTCAGGAAGCTGGACTTCAGTAACAAAGAGGGAGAGTTAAAATGTGGGAATTCTGGGTATGAAGTTTCTTGTGCTCGTGTTTTACATATGTACCAAGATGCATACCTGCATATAAGGAATATTGCCCTGATTGAAGAGAAACAATGCTTTAAATAAGTCATTCGTTTGCCAAATATGCATAATTTATACGTTTTTCCTTCAATTTCAGATGATTTTTTTGTTATATCCTTCTGAAATATAGTCATTAATGCCATTGGCAGGTGAAACATACATAATAAGTATAAAAAGCAAGTTATATTGTTGAAAAATGGAGAATCCAAATTAAAGTCCATGCAAGGCAAATAGACCAAGTCTACTGAACATAAAAAGAACATAGATATGTTGCATTTTAGAAGACTTCATCATTGGTGTCAAAACTATGAACAAAGACATGGCCATAGTTCCAAATATGTCAAACGTACCTGAAAGCAAAAACAAATGATATTAGAAAAAACTTGGGGGTTATAACAAATAATGTAGAAGATTTATCTACACACATTTTAAAATACTGATGAAGTTGGTTTGAAGGATTAAAAATTTACAAGTTGCCCCTCAGTTTTTATATATATAAGAAAAAAAGCTTCTGAAGATCTTGATAGGGTGTGAAATAGGAGAAATGAAATTTTTACTTAATAATTATATCACTTTGTTGAGTGCTTGTTTTTTTCATTAGTATGTTCCTGGCTCACTGAAATATTCTAAATGAAGACATTCTGAAACATTCCATACTTCTATTATAAAGCATTTTTTTCACTGTAAAATATTTATACCTTCAAGCTGGCAATGTCAAAATGGGTATTTTCTACAACTTATTCTGTTATCTGTATGTAATCTGTATGTAACACATTTTGGGACATATTTCCCACATAAATGATTACAGTTTGAATTCATTTTCTCTGATCCTCACTTTTCCCTTAAAATGAGACTTAAAAATAACTGTCTTTCAAAGCAGTTTGGACATAAAAATGTTTAATATAAACTTTTATATGTACACTTTAAAATATGTATTTATAGTACTTATAAGCAATAAGTGCTCAATTAATTTAAAATGTTATTGATTATTGATTGTATTACTCTGTGTAACTCTCTTCTCTTCAGTATTACACTATGAATTTATGTTTGGCAGGTTAATGGCTGATTTACCTACATATCCTTGAAATGTTTAGACTAATGTCTTTCACACAGTAGTTGCTTATTTATGGATTCATTGATGACTCAGATGCTTTTTCTTTTTTTTTTTAATTTATTTATTTATTTTTTTTAAATTTTTATTCTTGTTTTATTTAGGCTTACATGTTGACAGTGTAAATTGACTCATTGTACATAGATAGAGGATAACATATCAATTCTCTAGTTGTAAGTTGTATAGAATCACATCATATATGCAGTCATACATAGAGTTAGGGTTATTATGACCATCATATTCCATCATCCTTGCTGTCCCCATGCCCCC